>JAFFZH010014366.1:0-121997 GCA_018420115.1 Euura saliciscinereae
GGGGGGTTGAGTGGCACGAGACTGGGAGGAGGATTTCGGGTGTTTTATTTCTTCTTTTTTACATTTATTTATCATGGGGGTGAATTTACGCTTCTTATTCTCAACGCTGAAAAAGAGCATTGTCCTTTTATCTATTGATTGATCATATAAAATATATATATGTATATTTCTTTATTATTCAGAATTGTGTGACTGCGGTTGAGTAAGAGGGTGAATATATTTTTTTATCTGCTCATTGAATATTGTCATTTATTATTATCTACTCGAAGAGCGAATATCTAATTCGAATATTACCCATAGTTATTTATTCCCTACAACTATATTTTCAAATACAGTAGTTTTTTTTTCTTTCTTGAATAAATTCTTCTCCTGAAACTAATTGACCGAATATAAATTGAATGTTCTCAACGTTAAAAACGAATCCGATGCAGGTATGGGATTTTGAGGCGTGTGTGGGATGGATGGTAAACGCCTGTTAAAATAAACCATGCCCATCTACATACTCGAGTGACTGAGACTAAGTACTAATTAACAAGATTGATCAACCATCTGACGCGGGAACTGGTTTTTAAAACGGGTCACGTGACTCGAGATATTTAAGCTTTGGTAACCGCGACGGTCCTATTGAAACTATAAATTATTTCATACTTATCCGATTTGCCATTAGTTACCAAAACTTTGTGATATCGAATGCATATACTTGATGCTCATTCAATTAACGTTAATTATACAATGATAATTCATCGTTGGCAGGAGGAAAAAAAAAATTTCACACCGATAAATTAGTGACTCTATTAATTCCCGTTGAAATTTCTCGTTACCATGCGGTCATCATCCTTAATTATTAATAAAATAAAGTCATCGACTCGCCAACGAGATCTGATCTTCTTCACTATACATATATTGCGTATATTTTTTTCTAAAAATCACCGATTGTTTATCGAGAGTAATCAGCCGAGATCAAACGGGACGATCATCAAGTGGAATTGTTTACCTTAGTGACCCCATCCCCCCCTCGTATCTCAATTCGAATTCGGGGTGGGTGGGCCTCGTGGGTCTCCCCCAATCTTTGTCACAACAATAATGTTAATTTAACTCCCTACAGGATCGACAATTTGCCAGGCATACAAAAAGAGTTGACAACTTGAAAGGGAAATGGAGCCTATTGACACACGAAGGGCAGAGGATGACCGGGATGGGGTGGAAAACAAGGAGGGAAGAGAAAGAGAAAGAGAGGGAGTTGGTCTTACTGCGAAGGACTATGGAAGAGGAGCTCGGAGCTCGTAGCAGCTCGTGTGTGCGTGTGTGTGTAGCAGTTTTGTAAACACGACAACATTATCCCGGTGATCCCCAAATATCCCCCCCCCCCCCCCCCCCTGAATCGACGAATGCAGCGAGTCTGTATGATGCTGTGTAAAAGTGAATGAGAGTACAGAGGGGTTCGACTACGCCGGTGGTATCAACAGGCTGAATCTGTAGCCCTGATCAATCACGGTATTCTTTGTTCCACGTTTTCTAAGCCCGCTTTTGTATCTTTACGCGCGCTACAATCATTCTGCATTCATTATACCATCGCTCGAGCCTGGGCATCCCCCATTAACACAGATTGCGTTTTGTAATCCACCGCGCGCCTTCCATTGTTCGATTGACAGAAAGGTGTTTGGTCCGTTGAGTTCGTACCTTTGAACAGGATGACCTGGCGTGATTACAGATTAATCGTTGAACAAAAAATATACAAAATATTTCCTTCGCAGTAATGGCAGTGATAGCAGGTATTTTATCTCCGGGAACTCAAAGAGTGACGCCTGATAGAGAAAGTGAGTGAATGGAAAGGGTGGAAAAAAAAAGTAGCCAGACGTAAGATCGTCTCAGTCGCCTGAACTATTCAGCGAATTTTACTCGAAGGCTACCGGAGAGTTTCCGGTCCGTGTTTGCCTTCGAGGAAGAAACTACACCTGGAGTATTTGGCAGTACCGTCAGTGGTTAACTTTGGCTCCAGGAGGGTAGTAGATGAAGTAATGCCGCGTTTCGCAACGACAGACCGCGACCGTTCCAGGGTCCTTCGCGTATATACATCCAGCCATTCGTCTGCTGTGATGTACCGTGCTGTGCAGTTGCACATAACAAAGTTAACTCCGCGGACGAACGTGTCTGCGATACACAGACGGATACTCCTCTCCGCGGTACAGGTGGAGCGAGCGGAGGGTAGTCGGAGACTACAAACCCTTCGACTTCCACGGTTCCATGGTTCCGGCCGCGGCGCGGGCGTGTGTACACGAGGTTCCTGGATGTGCCGCGTGCGTCTCTTTTCCACCCAGGCATCATCCCTCTCTTTCGTCACTCCCCGTCCTCGCCGAGGCAGAGGCAGAGGCCGCCTCTTCGTTACCGTCTCTTTAGTATCACATGAACCAATAAACATCTTCTTTGATGTTGAGCGCATTAATTAGTAAACGACAAAATTGTATTTAAACAATGCGGAAGAGACTGGGGAAACTCGCGCAAAGTAAGCTCGCAAACAACGAACCGAGACCCAGGAAACAAGCGCGCGCATCCGACGGGATGCTCGTTACCGTCGCGACGCTGCTCGAGCAGTCCAAGGGGGTGAGGTTTCCCCCCAGTCTCTGATATATCTTGTTAATTCACGAGGCCACCTCTTACTGTGCCTGAATTATTGTTGAGTCTAACTTAATTGGCGCGCCTCAAACGTCGCCGAGCATTAAAAACCGGAAGTCGACGCTACTGGTCGCGGACGAGAAAGGGCGGGTCGATCCTACCTTGACACAAAGACGCGACGCGAAAGACAATGGGAATCAAGTGCACCACGTCCTCATTGGTCGTCCGACTCTTCCACTCCTCTTTCTCTCTTCGAGGGGATCGCGACCGGATAGACAATTTTCAGACGTCTATTACAGGTACTCGAATTTTACACTCCCCAAGGACCACCCAGAGATGAGCATTGCCGTGTGCTCTGTTGTTTCAGGAAACTGGCCAGTCTCCCTTTACCGACGCTACGCGGCTGGCCAGTTTCCAGAGACAACCACGATACGATAAAAGGGTCTCATCTCCAAATGGGCTACCCTCGCCCCAACGTCCTGGGCGCACTGATTGCTAACATCCCACGTCTATTTATACAGCTTAACCGAACCCGAAACAGAGGCGGAATATCCTTCTAGAGGATTACACGTGTATACGCGATTTGGATTAATTTGTATCTGTCTGATCGGATGGAAAAAAATATCGGTTAAATTTGTATAGCTTCAGACTATTCCTCGAAGGTTTGAACTTTGGAAGCATATTGAATCAATCGCAGAAGATCTCGGTTGGAGCACGGTGTGTAAACAGAGATATTAGTTAGCGGAATATAATATTTGCAAATGAGATAGAGGCGTGTCTCTCTCCTCTCCTGGTTCGCGTCGCTTTTGCTTTTGAATACCCAGGTGTGTAGGTGTGTCGGTAAGACGCAGGCACCGTTACACGTCGGTACCGTCTCGAACCGAAATTTCACCACACATGTACACTGTGTGTAGAATATGGCGTATCGCTCAGGGAGAGAACCGGGTGTTTGTTCTATTCGTAAGATCCGTGCACAGTGTGTATCTTGGCCCGTCGATATCTCAGTCAGGAATATTTAGTCAGATGACGAGACTCGAACAAACGCCTCTAAGGCTTTCTATTAAGCCGACTCTTTGATGTGAGCTGCCGTAGAAGCGCTTTGGTACCGCGTCTCTCCTCTCGTCTCATCCGCTCTTCGGTTTGCCCCCCGTTCGTTACCATCCAGAGTCGGCGCAAACCCCCAGACCCGTGTACCTCGACGGGAGGATGAGGGATCTCTCTTCCTCGTCCTCTCGCTCGGTATTTGTTCCCAGTAATTCAGAATCCTCGGGGTAAAATCGTTTTCCAAAGTAACGCCAACTTGACGTATTTCAAACGGATTTATTATTCTTGCCGTTTTCGTCCATCCGTTAAAATCCAACGTTGCGTAATTTTCCTGAGCACCTCGAAATGAAATATTCTCTCTTTCTCTCTCCCTCTGTGTTCCCTGAAAGACTCTGAAAGTCTCTGAAAGAGAACAGATTGGCAATTGTTTATACTCATTACCCGGGATGCGGGATCCCGTTGTGTAGGTGCAGGTAGGTGCTCGTAAACGCGTAATGCAACTCACTCACATATCCGCATGTGTAATTGTGGGTATGCCGCGCTCTACCTTGCGGCCCACCGTCGAGAAGAGGTAGTCCGGGTATATGTATAGTTCCACTATTCCACCGTGCGCAATCCGTTCGAGCGACGGACTATGACACCCTAATAAGTGTGGTCAGGAGGAATTTAACGAATGTATATGGGATCGCGCATTACGTACGTACGTTCGCCATTACACGAGTTGAGCATGTTTACAACGTGCATTGTGGTCACTAAAATTGTCGGGGTTGTGGCGTGTCCGGTATGCCAATGGTCCACGGACCACGGTACGTAGTTAACTTTGAAATTTCAATGCTAGGCTCTCGAGTCTTCATGCAATACCAGGCACATGTAATCTAACCGTAGGTAAGAAACACGACGCTCTTCACCCATGAGAAGAGAAAAAAAAACGTAATATATCTGCACATCCGTTCTTAACATCACAGCTACTGCCTCCGTTCCGATGCAGACTCGAATCACTATGATACTGTATTCAAGGAATAGTTTTTTCTAGTTTGTAGAGATTCTTCGAAAGCTCGTCGATCGTTACACGAATTCTTTATACTCGAACAATTTTTTTTTTGCAGTCCGATTAAAAATACGCCGCGAGAGAGGAGAGGAAAGAAAAAATTGATTCACGTTTTGTAAAAGTTAACACCTGCTATTACCGCTTAACGACACATCCGAAGCTCCGAGCTACGGATCGTTGTAATAAAATTTCAACTCTCGTGAGGTTTGAATACCAATTAAGAAAGAATATATAAATTAAAGTTGACAAATAAAAAAGAGAAGAGGAACACACATCCGCTCTCTTAAAATTGTAACACAGTCAAGAGAGACTTTCTCGACGGCGAATAATAGTACCCCATAAAAAGAATAGCCCCACATATCGTAGAATGGACAAATACGTTTTCGGAACCAGCGTCCCGTTCGCGTCGTCGAGTATAAAACGTCGACGCCGACGTGGATATATACCCACGATGTTTGTACCCACGTGGATATTGTAGAGACAGCGAGAGTGGAACCACGAATGCCGCGGGCGCTGCCGGATGCTGGACAACGTCCAGCTCCGTCCGCTCGGTAGGCCCAACTAGAAAGTAGGTCCCTTCGCGCCTCTCTCGCTCACTTTTATTTTGTCTTTCTTTCATCGTCTCTTTCTCTCTGTTACTCGAAAAGAACGTATGCAACGTACAGTCGTATGAGAAAATTTGTTCCCTACGACGATGAAGATGATACTATTCGACGTAGCTATACGCATACGGTGAGAACGAGGAGGCTGAGTGTACCGCGCACTTGTACCGTGCGCCACCGCCACCTAGAAAACAAACACGAGCCTCGAACGAGGCGAGCACATCAAATATCTATAGAAGTAGAAGAAGCAGAAGAAGAAGAAGAGGAGAAAAAAAGTAGGTAGGCACTGTTTAAACGTCCACAAAGCAAACTAAATAATGTAAAATAGCGGGCGGTCGCGCGGGCTCTGCGCTTGTTTGTTATAACATTTACTTTGGTGCGCCACTGTTGGGTATTTTACTGCTTGCTGCGGAAACGTGCGCGCCAGATATCCTTTGAATATTTCGGCTCGCCTTTTGCTAGCGTAACTCTTTTATACCTCATACTTCACAGAATGCACAGTGTGGCTGAATCTGTGTACGTGAAAATCAATATTTTGCAATTCTACGCCTTCTACCACCGCCCTTACGGTTATTTCGCCGGAAACCACACGGTTGAGACACCGGTAGCTCTCTTACTTCGACCGTAAATCAACGCCTGACTCCTGCCCTCCGCGCGAGTCCATTAAGCGCTCATCTTTGTTAGCTAGAGAATCTCTCGAAAAACAAACAATCACCCGCTGCATGCCCCCCATCCTCGGTACCAGGAGTCCGTTACTCTCGCATCTCCGGGAAAAACCTTTTGGTAACGTAATTAAAACCACCCAGTAAGTTTACTAAATACGCGAGACTGGTTTCGCTTTGAAGTACTTATGTTTTACAACACCGACGAGGCTCGCACCGGCACCGCGTCAAAATCGCAACTCGCTTCCTCTTTTATCGGTCCTTATATAAGCTAGATTGGCGATGTGCGCAAGAAGCGAGGATAGGAAGTCGCGTTGATTGCGAATAAGGAATGGGATTACCTAACCGGACCGCGACGTGTACAAGCCCGAGGATCGCTAAGAATTTTCCCCTGTCTCGTGTCTCTTCTTCTTGTCTCTGAGCCTGGCGAGCGTCTCTCGTCGAGTCTCTTCGTCCCCCGTTGCGTTGCAGTTGCACTTGCACTTGCACTTGCACTTGCAGTTTACTTCACAGTCTACAAAGACGCGGAGATGAGGAACTGAGACGAGGTTACGAAGAGGACGAGAGGAGGAATAGCAGAGCTTGGTGAACCGATATCGGTCTGTCGGCGCCTCCTTTGGGCGTTGGGTCTGGCTTAAGAGCCAATTGTTAAACTAAAAGTACCACATGGCCGTGTCAGAGAAGCAAAGGCGTACCGCGAGGTGATTCCACTGGCCAAGTTATTTTATTACGACAAGCAGGAGGAGATGCGCGTATATTATACTACTTTGTATCCACCGTGGCATTAATAACTTGAAATAGCGAGCTTGTCGTTTTAATTTATCTTTATATGTATATACATGCGAGTATTACGCTCCTCTATACCAGGATAACGACTCTACTAATTATTATTATTATTTTTTTTTTATTATTATTATTTCGTGCAGCCGATGTAGTTTCAAGAATTTTTGTCTCGTTTCTCGTTTCGTAATTCGCTGCTGTCCGTCGCCACTCCCCTCGCACGTAATTTTAATCGATAAAACAGCAGGTGCTGCCGCCATATTATATACTCAAGTATCGTTGCAAATAATAATTTCTTATCTTTGCGATACCAAAGAGCGGAGACGAGGTGACCGCTGACAGTCCGTGCTACCGCCGATCGAAGCATAAAGAATGATAACGAAAAGTGGACGAGGTGGGAAAACTGTAGCATAACTGTCGTGCGTTTGCGAGTGGGGATGAGTAGCGGCCTACCTTAACTTTCACATGCGAGACTGTAACATTGTAAATAATATCGACCGACACATGTACGTACGAGTTGCGGTTATGGGTAAGGACGTAATTCGTTCCCGTACGTGCAGCACCTCGAAAGTATACAGACACGAGATCGGGAGGAATCGCAATTTTAAACCGAGTCATTTAATAGTTTTTAATCGTTCGTCCTGACGTTCCAATTACCCTGGCATCACGGTGACTGGGTTCCCGTGTTTTCCCATAGTCTCAGCTCTATTCCAGCTCCCGCAGCGTTACTTATAACCCCGCCATCTTTATTGCGTGCTGTAAAACAGCCGGGAAGGAGGTGAAAAATTTTCGCACATAGTAAAACACGCGCGGTTAGGAGGTTGGGGCGAGGTGCAGGGATACGTCCCTCTGTAAACGGACATGCGTGTACGGTGTACGTATCGCAACTCGCGTATCGGAGATTCGAGTCCGGACTCCGCAGGATACAGTCAGCGTCTCGAGGCGGCTCGCGGTGAAAAACAGGCTCACGTCAGACTGCCGCTCAAAGGGCAGCAGCCCTAACAATTATCTCTAATGGCGCATGATACTATAAATCGCCGAGTATAAGCCGACCGATGAAATCGACCAGAGATGGTAGAAAATAGAAAACTGCTAACGGCGATCTATGCCGATCTGTACGTCGATCCGCACGGAACCCAGTCCTCGCGGGGCTTCGGGGCTACGCCAGAACCTCGGCTCGAGTTAGGAATCCAACAGTTGTGTAAGTCAACGCACCTGACTGCACTGCTGATCCTGTCCGCTGGCGTTTCTATATGTGTAACGTAAAGAGGCTTGTCTAGCTTATCTCGATGCCGCGGTGTGTTCATCGCCAGTTACACTGTTTTAACATTCGTGTGAGTGTGCGGCAGCACCGACTCGGGATACCTATATCGTCGCAGATGAAAGAGAGCGCTGGCGGAAATTGTTATGGTAACGATCTAATTACTGCAGCGCGGTACTGACCCGACGCTCAGAACTCGCCTGGTTACGGTAACACAAGTAACAAGTAACAAGATGTCGTACCTACGACCGCGGCGCGTTTCTGCATAACAATCATCGGTGCTACCGGGTTTGTTTTCGAAAACGGTGCGTAAACGACGCGAAACTGCTATCGATGTTCACCGCGAATCGATCCGCGGAGGTTGTTGTTGTTTATCGTTGTGTGCGTATCACGGCTACGCGATAGTCGGGTAATTGCGTCCATGTGGAGTTTATGTTGTAACGATAGGCAGTGTATATCTCGTTGGCTCTGGCTTCGTACCCCCTCGTTGGTTTCAAGAACCGCTCGTAAGTCTTGACAATTACCGAGTTTCCGTAGTTTCTAAAAGAAGGTGCGACTCGATTGGACGGTAATGAATCAGGCCGACAGTATAATATGTACATACGCGTATTGTAATCGACGATGTAAAAACCACGTTGTACCGAGGTTTCGCGTATATACACACTCAAGTAACTCTTGAGGTTCGAGTTAGAGCCTCGATCTTGCACGTAGTAATAAATAACTTGGGCTGGTCAGTGTGCCTAGATACCCGCACCTAACGTATGGAGAAACAAGGATAATAAGAAGAGGAGGGAGGGGAAGATCGAGGGAAAAATAAGAAGGAGATGAAGAATATACGACGAGAAGAGGGAGCGAGATGGTACCGCGGATGGAAAAAAGATCCAGACGCAGGGAGTATTACAGGATCTTTATACACGCGTGCGGTATAAACCCGATGTGTGCATGTTTACGTTATAGGTATACCCCTACCGCCTATGTATGTATGTATGTATGTATATACGTTGAGGTATACGTACCGTGAGATTTCAACTCCCTCCCTCCCCATGTCTCTCACGTCTCATGGCGTGCCAAGGGCCTGTGTTACAATGCCAGAGAAGCGAGTGGCGAATGATTTACATTATCCACTACTACAAGTACTCGTACGTGTACTTCCATCGCCACCACTAACCGCCAGGAAACTTCTACTTCTTCTTCTTCTTCTTCTTCTGCTCGGCGCGTTCAAACGTACATTACACGCTGGAATGGATACGTTCGACTTCAGATATGTCAGAGGTTTATAAGACTCTTGTGGAATTGTCGAACCTCTCTCACAACGTATTCTAATAAATTCATTGACACGTTCGTACGAACGCATGCCAGAATCGTAATTGGGGCTCGATTCCCACCGTCCATATTCACGATAGCACTGAGCAACAATAACACGGTGGGTACTTGATTCGGGGAGATGATGTACCATACGATTGCCCAGTACTCGAGGTACTCGAGGCAAGACTTTGCCTTGCCCAAACGTGTGCGTGCTCGTTGAATCCTCCGTACACGTAGGTACGTCCGTACGTGGAGAGATCGCGCACGTCCTTGGTTTAAACTGTATAAAGTGCGGCTCCGGAATAGAGGCTGCTGCGGTGCACCGGGTCTTTTGCGAGAGGCTCCGAAGCCGCGGTGTACGGGGTGCTGCAGGATCGCATTGTTGTTTGTCTTGGTTGAATATTTTAATTGGATGTGGGTACTCGGCTACTTCGCCGAGTGTTATTTATTGTCTAACAATGCCTCGAGAGACTGGTAATTAATTATGTTGTTTTGTTGTTACTTTATATGAAGATAGCGGGTCGATACGAGTTAAGCTGCCCCAATCCAACAATGGTATACGGGGTACAATACGCAATTAGCTCGATACCGAAGAACAATGCGGAGTCAGACAACATTAACGATTGCGTGCCTGGTGCCTGGTACCTTGTCCTCGGACGGAGGTGCGGGGGTACCTAATACCCATACCTACACGCGATTTACCTTTCTTGTAAACGAGGGCGTCCGTTTGCGACTGTGACTGTGAGCTTGAGCTTGAGCTTGAGCCTGAAGGTTGAGGGGAGACCCCGCTTGTCCTTGGACAATTGCGCGGATGGGTTTCTCCTCCGCCTTTAACGAGCTCCCGCGCGGCATCCGTCCTTTCGACTATCTCTCTCCTCGCACTTCTCTCGCCGACTATACGATACGATTGCCGCAGGTCCGTCGAGACCGATTGTTCGCTTCTGTACACCGCTAAAAACACGATGCTCTTTTGCGGGATGAGAATCAACCGGCTCTCCCTTTTCCCTTTTTCTTTTTCTTTTTCTTTTTCTTTCCCGCTCCCTCAGTTATCGTCTGTCTTTCTCTCTCTAGTTTTAAGCCCTTGTAATTGAGGCGTGTGCCTCGGTCGCACTCGCGAGCCCGGAAGGATCAATCGAGAAAAAGAAAAATCAACGGTTGACATCGGATTCCCGAAGGGACAAATTGTTACTGGCACTAAATCGCCACAAATTATACCTTCTCGGATACCGAAGGGTTTTTAATATCAAGTCTGGATATTTTATTGTATGAATCGAATTACTTCGTAGCTGTTTCTTATTTTTATTCTACATCAAATTTAATAATTCAATTACAGGAGCTTCATTTCCTCGCTCGGATTGTTTCCTGTCTGTGGGAAATAAGGATAAATATAGTGAATAAAGTGTGACGTGCGTACCTACAACGCCCTCAAGACGAGTGTTAGAGAAGAAGAAGAAGAAAAAAATGGTCGATGACGCATTCTCGAACGTTACAGTCAATCGTCAAGTTTCGAGTCGAGAGTGTCAAGAGGAATAATAGACAGTCGGGTATTATTGAGGACACGTGAAGCATGCAGGACGATACATAGCTTGTAGAGACCTCGGGTGTCCGGGGCGTCGCGGTCGGTCCGAGTACATGCTTCGAGTGCCTTATCACTTTAATGAGGCGGTGTCAAATATTTAAAGTTTTCAATGCTAATTGCCCGCATGCAAATTGCTGACAATTGCCTTCGCATCGACTGTTTATCGACTGTTCACAAATAAGTTGAACAAAGAAGCTTGCGTCATACTCAAAAGTTGTTTATTGTAAAAACTTCCTATATACTATTTGCTGGTCAGTTAACTCTCGACGGTCTCTCACCCACAAAAATCACCAACGTGTGAACACTTTTTTCCCCCAACTTTCAATGAATTTGAAAAAAAAAAACCACCTTCTCTCCGCCAGAGTAGCATGCAAATCGCGGCGTCATTGGGGTTGTAACAAAGATTCCGCGCTCGGAGGGTGGACCGTGGGGTTAGGCTAGGCGGTGACCTCGAGTTCAATGTCAATGTCAGCGGGTCTCTGGGTCGTCGAGAGAAAATTGGGCTAGGGGTGTCGTAGGTACCCTAGCTGATGTAATTATGCCTAAGAATCAATGACGGAGAGTTATCGATCGTTGCGGACGTTTGATTCGTCGCCGCGTGAGCTTCACCTGTTCCGACGATGTGAGATACGATCTCGCGGTGTTCCGGACCGCGTTTATGACCGGCGGCGATATTACCGCAGATAAATCCCCGCTGCACCGGGTGCGGGCGTGAGGAGTTATGGATTGAAATTTCATCACTTTCTATCTCACGACGTACGTTGACCACCTTCTGCTGTGATATTGCTCGCGTAGACGTTGCCGTTGTCGTGAAAAACAAGAAGAATAAAAAATAAATAAAACTGATTATCCATCTCTCTCTTTAATTAACTCGTCGAATATCCCAAGCCGCAAAAACTAATCTCGCCCCGCGGGGGTCAAGATAATTTTTCAATTACATTCAATACAAAATGTAAATGAAACGTCAGGTATATCAAGACACGGTCGAAAGAAACTATCGAGAGGCTTTATTCCTCGATTCGACGATGTTTCAATCAAACCAGGCGTCAGACATCGCCTCAATAAAAACCGACAGACATCGAATCGATGTGAAATATACTTCACATAATCATCCGACACGCCTATCAAGATAGTCTACATCACATCTCCGACGGCGTCATCGATTCTTTATACGCCGGTGTATCGAGATCACGGATTATAATCTTTGAATGGGGTTTGATTGCGACAAACACGGACCGTCTTACGCCCCCCTCCGTAACTATACTGCAAACAGTATGTGGTTCTGATAAAAGAAGAAGAAGCAAAAAAATCTTCCATCGTCAAATGGTACAGAGAAGAAGAACGAGGTTTGCGCAATGGCGAGTTTAACAATGTTGTTCGACTCCCCAGGGCGTCGCGCGGTCGGGGGCTGCGAAGCAGAAGAATAACTCGCGTCGAGGGTGGGATCGCACCGTCGCGGTTGACGAGGTGCGGAGTGACACAAACGACACTTCATCAGTTTTAACGGGAGTCGACATTGTCTCGTGGCTCAAGACCCGGGTTGCGTTTCATGCTCGTGGTTTTCCTGCTCGTCCTTTTTTACCCTCGCAAGCTCGTTCGTCGTTAGCCGCATAATCGGTGCAGCATCGCGAACGCCTACGAGTCGAAACTCTTTAGAAATTCAATTCTTTGTTTTGCTACCCCGCGAGTTAGAGGCGAGGTGAGAGATATCGCGAAATGGAAATCGATTCTTCGTACGCGTATTGGAAGGAGCTGCTCCCGTAGCTCCTACGAATTATTGAAATAATCTGCTTTTCGCCACTCAGAGGCTGTCCATACGCAGAACAAGCGCTCGCCTGATTCTCGGTTGATTCGCGGCTGATTGTTCCATTCTGAGAGCCGCTCCCGGCAACCCCTCGGCCCAGGCGAACACCCGCGGGTCCCCGACGGTGAAACAGAGGCGAATGGTAGTCGCCAAGTCACGAAGCCCCGAACCGCACATACTCGCCGCAGCTTATAACCCGACGCGGAGGTACAGGGTGGAGAAAACGGGAGCGACGAAACAATCGCTGATTTTCTTCACGCGTGATTGCCCCGCATTGTTTCTCGCCTTCCTCGTTTCTACCCTCCGCACAATGGACACTCCAGCCTTTTATTTAACGTCTGCAGCGTCGCAGTTTCGTCAAAACCCACCCAACACAACGACGTCCCTGTTATATCCTTTCGATATTTTTTACGGATATCCATGGAATGTCCAGAATAGTCCTACGGATGGCCATTGGATCCCCAAATGTCCGCCGTTTGGACCGTCCTGAGGAAACAGCAACAACACTCGTTTTTTGACGTTTCGACCCCGAAGAGGACCCTCTTCAGAAAATCATATGTCTTGATAATTTTTTGACGATGAGGACAAAAAAGAAGATTCACTAATTTCAAAATACGTTCGGGAACTTTTCTTTGAGTTTTCATTTGATCGGTCCTTCGTATATCCTCGCAGGACATGCATGATAAATTATTGATCCCCAAATTGGATGATTTATAGAAATTCCCGCGATATTTGATCGATTCTGAATATCCCAAAGATCGCAGGGATATTTCATATATCCTGAATATTTGTTGGACCGACAGTGGATATCGTGTGTTGTGTGGGAAGTTGTACGACGATTTTTTATACACTTTCACTGTTCGAATGTTACGAGGGTAGAGAATGATCGTGTTTGTATCTGTGTGTGTGTGTGTGTGTGAATTAAATAACGGATTAAATATAGTCGATAGCGGAGTAGCCGAGGATGACGGGTGCTAAGTGGTCGTTCGTCCGGCGCGGTGGCTGGAGGCTGGAGGCTGGAGGCTTGAGGCTTGTAGCTGGTGGCAGTACCTACGGCGATAGTCTTAGAATGCAATCTCATCGACCGCGACATCGCCATTATATCGTTGGTAAATAAAAATAAAAGCAATTAAATATCTTAATTAAGGCTATTAATCAAGACGCTCAGACGCACTTTCCGCAAGGCTCGATTCAGGAATGGAGACGGTGAGCTATAGGCATTCGTGTTATTCTTGTACGCGTGCTGCCGCTGCCGCTGCTGCACTGACGAGTAAATTCGTGCCGCCGCGCCGCTGCCGGTGAGCTCCGTGAAACGCAATCAGTACACACGCGCGTGTACCGTGTACGTGTGCGTGTGCGTGAGTGAACGATAACGCGGTTGTAATGATGATAAAAGAATACAAAAAAATTCATTTAAAATACAAACGCGACGATTAGGTATATAGATAGGTGAGCGTAAATTGTGTAACATAATTATTACAGAAGCGGTTAGGATAATTGCAGGAATTTATTTTCGCAAATTATACACAATTTATAAGCATTTATTACACCGTTATACAATTCAATTTGCTCTTTCCTATAATTATATTCGTTGTTCACTAGATATTTCTCTTTGTTCATCAGATCACGTTCAACTATGAATAACGAGAGCTAAATTCTTGATCATTATTATAAACGGGATAACTACTCGCGTGTGGGAATTTTTACAACTTCATACGTCATAAAATATCGATATTTATTAAAATTGCATAAGAAATTTGAATCTTCATAAACGCGTATAGACAGAATAGCGAATCACGCCACGAATCACGAAAATCAGTGGACCGGAAGTTGGTGTCAAAAGTTATCGTCTCGTCACTCCTCGGAGTCACAGGCATCGGGAATTAAATCCCGTTGGACGAGTTTTCCCGCGGTTAATGCTCCGAATAAAGTTTCGAAAAGAGCTGAACGAGTCGGAGCGAGAGAAGCCCAAGAACGAGAACTAATTGGTTATTTTTATTCATTTCTGTTGCTCAATGCACGCGTCGCGTTCAATAGACCTTAGAATGTGTGCGTCCGTTACAAATCCTCGGCAGAATACATCCTGCGTCTGAAAACGGTTTCGAGGTGTAGAGGCATTAGGCATCAGGCATCAGGCACGACACCTCGACTACACCAGGGGTAGGTACGGCATTCGATGTATCCTTACGCCGTGACGTAATTAGGTTGTCTGAAACACTCGCGTCTCGCGAGACACGACGCGGTGCAAGCTCAAGCTCAAGCTCAAGCTCCGACAATAATAAGTAAGGTTCTCCACCTCTCGCCTTATTCAGCTTTATTACAGACCCCTGTGGTTTATAATTATCCCAATAAATGTTACAGCGCGAGATGGATAATAAATTCTTTATATACTTTTCCCAGCGTTTTGAAATCATTGACCTTTTTTTCTCTCTCTCTCTCTCTCTCTGAAACAACGAATTTAATCGTCAGAGTCCTGCGGAGAAAAATGTACTATATACGTGTGTGTATGGAAGGCAATTTTTCTACTTCCGCAAGTGTAAAGGAGCTGACGATGCGGCTGACGCCTCAGGATATGAGTTCGAAACGAACTTCATCTTACTTACTATGTCGTTGTGCTTGTGCTTCGGCTCCTACCGTTGCCGTTCCGACGCCGCATGCCAATCTAACTACTGGTAAGAGCCAACTTCCGCGAATCGAACGTCTCTGCAGACGGTCTACGAAGTAAAATCGAGTTGCCCGTATTCGATCAGCCCAATACCTCCGTCTCTCTCTCTCGCAAGTGTGTTGCGATCTCTAACTTTGAAAACTTATTTCATGATCAGGAGGGGATTGTAGTGGATTTCCCTTGTCGTTATTCATTTTCAATCAAATTGGAGAATTGTTCGATCAAATTTCTCTCATCATTGTTTCCGCCTAACGCAATAATATCCTTCCGCTGGTTATACAATCAGCAGACTTCGATAATTGTATTTCCATGAATCGAGGGTCCCAAAACCGTGTATGAATCGCTTAACGCACACATTGCGAAGAACTGTTTCACGTTTCTCACCACACCTCGTATATTGTCACCCTCCGAATCTATTCGGCGAAACAATATCCGCACCGATATTAGTGTAGCACCCCGGTTAGATTCGATATCATCTTCGATACGAAGCTGACGACCTTGAACTTTGAATTCATTCTATCGGTTTTTCGATGTATACAGGCTGACGACGGGAAGCCGAGTGTGGAAGACAATACGAGATAATGAACGCGCTGATGAACCTATGGACAATGAAACTCGACGAGAGAAAACAACAGGAGGAGGTTCAGTGTCGCGAAAATTATGTGAGACCCTAGAGTTTTTTTTTGTTTTGTTTTTAGTTTCTTTTTTTCTATTTTTTAGCTACCATAAACTCGGGATTTTGAACCTTTCACCAGATCGTTGAATTTGAAGATGTGTGCGTGTAGCGTTATTCCCGAATAGCAATTATCGTCAATGGTAGATATTTATGGCCACAATGAATTAGGCCTAATTCGCAAAAGTTGCCTTCGGTAAGCGATAAACTGTTACGAAGATTTTTTTTTTTTTTGAATTTTACAATTTTTAAGGCCAAAAAAAAAAAAACGTTGTTATTTATGACCGGTTATAAAAAATAAAATAAAAACTGTATATTTTTTCTGTTCTACTGATTAACATTTTTACCGTTCTCGAGCTCATTTTGGTTCAAGATCTTTCCTTCGCAACTGGTCTCAACTCGACTCTATACTCGGTGTTACAATCTCGAACAAATAATGTGTGTCGCAACTGTATAATTACGGACGTTATTTTCTAAAATACCGTTATACCCTCTTCGAGATGGACTCTTCATTCTCGTTCCGAGCGCGGTCCCTGCAACCGTATACCCATAATAACCATAACCATAACCATACCTAGTTTGAACGAAAATTCGTCGATTCAAACGACGAGACGCCGAAACCAAAGTATTGTGTTGGGTCCACGAGGCGCGAGCCGTTGCGCAAGTTTACGATATAATGCAAGAAACGTGAGGGTCTCGAAGAACCCACTCAATTTTGAATTATTGTCAAAAACCAAGAAACCATGGAACAGCAGAATCGTTAATGAGGCGATATTTCTTATCGAACGAGTCGATTCGATTTATTTAATGTCTAACGCGCATCTGGTTGCTAAAGGTCAATCGTTTATCACGTGGGAACCTGACTGGACAAATTGTATTTACGCAATATGCCAATCGTAGATAAATCGAATTTTTATACCGGCTATCGGGACGCCGCGTGGTCGCTAAATTATCCTCATATCCATTCGGATAAGCGAATAAGCGAACAATCTCTAATCCTCTTCGAGGCGCGTTTATGCTTGTGTGCAGGCATGGCTGAGGCCCCCAGACCCGTGTGTCATTCAAATTCCTAATGACCTAAGAGCGAGAGAAGATCCCCTCGAAGGCCACCCTCGAGGACCGAGCCAAAATCCTGGACGAGAAAGCCTCTGTCAAACCCGTCGATACAGCCGGGGTTTCTGGGCTCCGGGGCTCCGGGGCTCCGCGAGAGCCCAAACAAATCACATTAGTTCCGTCTAATGGCTCAACTTTAACAATTTGCATGGGATTACTGTAATCCTTTGCTGATGGCGCACCACCATCACCGCAGGACACAAATAAATGCTTCTTTGGTTAGTCGCGGATCGAACGAAGAGAGTTGTTACGTCAGCTAAATCCTCGGATCCAATTCCCTATTTCCCTCGCGAACGGGGAATTGATACGTCAACGCACCTCGAAAGCGGTTCGATCCGGGGGAAACCCTCAAGGTGTTACAAAACCTCTTGGATTAATAGGCCCCGGTTTCCCGGGGGTTGGAAAACGCAGGATCGAGGATCCCGCTGGTAAACTCAAATGGACCGTGACGGTACGGAGGAGGTGTAGGCAGCACCCGCGTGTGCGTCAGGTCAGCTGGTAAACAAAGCCGAATGCCCCGGCCTAGCCGCGCATAGAACGTACGTAAATATTTGTCAATTAGTCGACTACTATTTGGCGGTGTACACGACGGTACATCGTTAACCGGAACCTTGGAGAGTGAAAAGCTTCCTCGAGGGGTAAGGTGAGGTAAGGGTACCTCGCGATTTGTCAAAACGATTTGTGTGTGTGTCGATTATTATACCAACGAGGTGGCATATTTGCGGTATAATTACGTCTTCGTATAGCGAATGCAAATGAAATACAAGTACTTGATATTGTAATTATCTTGATAATAAATTGTTGGTCACTTTTTATCGCTTAAGGTCGCGGATGATGAATGTAAAGAGCAACGGGCAAACCGTTACCTTCACCTAGTAGGCATCCCGATGCCTTTACCCTCGGTGAAGATTCGCTGTCCATCCACGAACGCGCGCTTTATTCTCTTCTTCTCTGTGCCCACCTCATATACATACCGATCAATTGCTCAACTCTGAGAATACACACATCGCGTTTGCTGTTCAAATACTTTACTTTGTTGTTATAACAAGAGACGGTTTCAAACGATTTACTGTCAGACAACCGATGCGGAGGAACATTAACGCGGACCACCACCATCCGACAGCCTACAAACAACGTTCAATCTTTCGTGGCTCAAAACTCGTCCTGAAACCGTTATAACGAACTTAATGGATACCTGTTAGACTTTACCATAAACGAGCTTTAACTTTCTGACGAAATAATTGTACATTGTCGGACGTTGTACGTCCGCGAAATACGCGGCTTTCAAGTGGATGCATGAAAACGTCACTTTTCACGCGCCTCTTTTCGATTATCGAAGCTGACTTTAGAGCTGCTGTAAAAAGACTTTTTACGGCGGTTGTCATGCGTAGTACGAAATTATGAAACTTTTTCTTTGTAATATTTAGAAGCGAAAATATCCATTGGTCGTCGTCCTCAATTAGCTCAATAACAATAGAGGGTGTAAAGTAATCAGCTGTACGGTCTTACCACGATTCCAGTCGGACGGGTGAAGCGATCCGGAGCTTTGTCTAGTCATTCTCGTAGTCGGGCCTCCCTCTAGCCAGCAAATCTTAAAATAATAGAAAATTGGATGAAAATTTGAAGAATAGCTGCCAGAAGAATCAACAAATTATGACCGCAATTCATTTTATTCTGATCCAACGATTAATTACGTGTTTCCCAACTCGCATCAGGGAGGGGAAGAAAGTGAAAATCAATCGACCGCAATGTGAGGATGAATAATAATATGAACAGTAGCTTTCTCGAAAGTAATATATTATAGATATAAAGGAAGGTTTGGTTTGCAAAAAAAAAAAAAAGGAAAGACGTCCACCGCAATCGGTCCGCAGTTAAGGCGACGACGAGGCTGAGAGTAGTTATACGAAACGCATACTATACTCGTCGCGGGATGTACACGCACGAAGGTGGCAGGTGGTGGCGAGGGGCGAAGAGTGTCCGGGGAGAAGGAGAGAAAGAGAGGAAAGGTAAAATAGAGAAAATCCCGAGTCTCTCCGGGCGCGAGTTATACCGCGGCTATGCCTCGGCGCGAAACCCGCAGGACGACCGCGGGCTGGGACAGGCGGTGCAAAAGAAGAACCGTTGAGATAAGCCGGCGAACCTCCATCAGCCGGCTATTTCTCCCCGTGACAATAAAAATTATAGGCTATCTGGACTGGAAAACAACAGGTCCCGGGTCCTGGGGTGGGGATCGCGGGCCCCGGACCGGACCGTCCGCGTCGCCTTGTGCTTCTGACTCTGTACAGCCCGGATCGTGGTTTGCATTCATTAAGGCCCGACACGCAAGCGGTGGCTCCCCGACCCCCGTCACCCACCCCGAAGGTGGACGCGCAACTGCCGCATACACCTCGCCTTCCATTACCACTTTACATATTACACATTATAAATTATACCGATCCCTTCTTCGGGGCCGATATAAAACCAGTAAATATATCAAAGTTCCGAAGGACCCCGCTCGTTACGGGTCTCACAGTGTCGTCCGAGTCGAGAGGTCTCGAGGTCCTGATCGAAGATAGCCGCTATCTACTTCCGTGTGAAAAAGATTTTTCGAAAACTCCGCGATCGGATCGAAAACAATCGAATATTCGTAATATCGGTTCTGTAAATACGTAAAATACGTAGGAGGCGAATGAGGCAGTAAAGTTATCCGGTTATCCGTCCGATCGACGCACCGAAACACAGGTTCGTTCGTATAGTATCGCAACGGTGCATAAGTCTCGGGTATAGGTATAATTATACATAAAATAGCGACGCGTTGCCATAATTCTTGTGTTATTGCATTATTTAGCGGGGAACCCCGCTGCGATAGATCGGGAATCTTTCTCGGTACCGAACGAAACTGGCGTTCGAGTATATCTCCTACATCGTATATTTATACGGTTTTTTAGATCTTTCGTTCTTCAAGCGATTCGAATAATCGAAACGAAACGAAATTAATCTTTTAACGATCCGAAGAATCGAACGGTAGCCAAGTCAGGCCTGGCGGATCCGGCGCGCCGTTAGGTATTCGGCCTTTGCCTCATTCTCGTTAAATTTCGTTTCTCAAGACCGGAATTAATATTCCCGGTTTCTGTTTTAAGTATGCGCGGTTTAGAGCGAAACTCTATCCGAACGCCAATACCAAGACTGCAGTGTTCAAAAGTACAAACGCGGTTTGAGGTCGTACGTTATAAGTCAGAACCCCACGCTGCTCGATACCTCATACGTTTCACGGTGAGGAGGAGAATAAGAAAGAAGAAAAATGAGAATGAGCGTGAGCCTGATTTTCCTCGACTCATATCCAGTCTAGGCCTTCGGCGCGCGCTGTTCGGTAGAGAAAAATAGTAATAAGATGAATAATATGGTGAAGAAAAAAGGTAAAAATATGTGTGGTATGAAATAACAAAGCATGAGAGCGCGAATCCCGGGTGGAAGATGCGAGAGGGATATCTTTGAAAAAAGTACATTACATTTATAAGTCATTTATTATGAATTACACGATGGCATATTTAAAATGGTAGGCATGTCTTGTACGTGGATATATGGGATACCGAGATTATAACACACGCAGCAGCCGACTACCACCCCGTGCGCAGCGCCGTGCGTGCCTCTGCGAATCGGAGACGTTATGAATAATTATCACGAACAGGCGAACGGTCGCGTAAGGCGAGTCGCTTGTTTCGTAGTTTTTTAAAATTGTTCACCGACCCCAACGAGAATTTATGGCAAAATTCTCCACGTTACAGTCGTCGAAAAATATTATATTACATCGAAAGCATTAATTTTCCTAAAATCTAACGAATATGCTCAGTATCGGTAATTATAACAGATTTATCGGTCTATTCGACACTCATTGGTATCAGACGTGCAATAATCGTTAAAATTCACGACCGAAATCTTTACCACATGTATACATTTTATTTCTCTGCTTTTATCGCATTAAATTTATCGACTTTGAACGCACTTTTACAGAGATATGTGTATTAAAAACGAGCGTAGCGAGTCCGTGCGCCGAGATAGGCAGAGATTATCATCGAGTCAAGTATGCGTGCGGGTTGTTCCAGGTTACCCGACGAAGCCTGCTCAGCAGCAATTCTAATGGGTAGGGGAAACGGCCTCCCAACAACCTAGACGTGCCTTGACCTGGGAGTTTAGTAGAGAACAGGTGCTCGACCATTGACCGCTGGACGGGCAGCCCGGTCCAGGATTACCTACTAAGTTATGCAGTTTCTCAAACTTTTATTAACCGTTCAGTAACTCCGTCGGCGCCCAGGCCCAGAATCGACTGGGAGAAGAATCCGGTCCGGCAGTCCGCCGGTGCGGTAATATCAGCTGCCATTTAATTACTAATTCATTTTTTTTTTTTTGTTTAATCGTTCTTCTTCTTCTTCTTCTTACTATTCTTTTTTTTTTCTTTATCAGCTTCTACGCAAAATACACTTTTTTTCCGTAAAACATTACGAACAACGGTATCTCGTATAATATCCAGAAACTTGATCCATCGATCGCGGTCTCTCAGATACAATACATTAGGCATCAAGGAAGATTGAATTGTCAAGAGACCAATGTGTGATCCTCCAATTGACCGATTCTCTCAATCAAATTAAAAACTAGTTGATCATGTTTGTCGAGAAATCGAGAAATCTTATGTAGATCGGAGATTCTGGCAATATACTGAAATCTACTGAAATAACGGGCTGACAATGAGAGACACTTGGGGCAGTTTGATGAGACTGAAAATGGGAATAATGAGTGAAGAAAGATGAAAAGATCTGAGTTATAAGGTAATCTCGTAACTTTCTTTAGGCATATTTCAACACCGAGTTCTTGAGACCGTGGTGGACACCTGTTCCCGTCCCGGTCTTAGTTCCTGGGTCTTACGTCCAGCGGACTTGGACTCGTGACTTGTTAAAAACGTTAGAAAACGAGCGACGCTTGAACGTAGGAGCGGGAGCGGGGTTAGGAGGGATTGACACGCGTCTGCGACTAATGACGTCGACACGCGTGTGAGGAGGTCACAGCCACATCCAGCAACATCGTGACTCGTGAGGATGAACGAGGAAACAATGTTACACGTATATCACGTGGGATTGAACCGTGTTCGTGTGGGTGCACCGCGGTGCGACGAGACGCGGATGGACCGAGGAAAGAAACGCGGAGGGAATAAGAGGAGAGAGAAGACGAGGCACGACGATTCCGCCGCGCGTGGGCTGACGGCTGACAACCTGACAGCACGCCAGGCTCCGCCGTCCGACACCTCAGTGTCAGTAGGGGCCCATCGGGCAAGCTCTTCTCCCTCTTGACCACGCGTCTTTATCTCTCCGCATTTATCCCTCTCGCTCACACCTCCGCGGGCATCAAGTCCCCGTCGCTCCCACTACCCGTGAGTATTTTACCAGAAGAATATAATGTCCAATTGAGAGTGTCTCGAGACGTATTCGGAATAGGTAGGAATGCAGCGTATCGGAGAGTCGGTTGTGTATCGATAAAACCGTATTGAAATTAGGTATCGATCATAATCCATCAATTTATCGGTATAATTGATCGGACATTGGATTGATCGGTGAAAACATTAACAATCTTGGTGGTAACGTAGAAAGTGAATATATTTCTACACGTGTTCATTACACGCTCCAGCAGGGAGTACACGCGGCCGGATAAATCCGTTTAAGAAAGCCGGCCGCGAAACATTTGAGGGCACCGGCACCGGCACCGGCACGGGCTGCATTGTCAGCTAGGATGTAAACCCTACATCAATTTGAAAACGGTGTTCGGATATACCGACCCACGCGCTACCCAGGCACCTTGGTTTATTCGTGTCCATGAAAGTATAAATACAACCTGCAAAATGTTGCTCTCTCTCGCTCACCGGTCTGTTATAGATATTATACTACTACTATAAGAGTTCCGCGAATGATGTATGCCGGTCGATCGCTAATATAGTGTAGGCGGATAACGAGAAAGGCTGTACCGTGGTCCCTTTTAGTGATGATCGACGAGCGTTCGAGCCGTTACGAATTCCCTTTGTTCCCGAATCCCAATTGGGAATCGATCTTTTCGATATATATATATATTCAAGAACGTTGTTCACGAACGGGACTCCGTCTGGGATCATCAACGTCAAGTTCATCATAGATGAGAAGCGATATCGCGCGGTCCGTTAGAGCATGTGCGAATGCGCGTACATCCTGATCCTGGTTCGCGATTTTTCGAAGGAATACCGCACGCGGTCTACTTTCTACATTTCCAGGTTGAGCTGGAAACTGCGAAGCTCAACTGTGTGTGGCTACACAGGTAACACAGGGGTTTCGAACCTCGAGTATATCAAGACTCGCACGGCTCAAGACGTTAGACGAGAAGTGTATAGAGTCCAGCTCTTCTTGTTTTAACTGTTCGCTCCGGCTTATGGCTCGCGATCATCAACGAGAACGGGAATAAACGTCTTCCGTGGTTTCGCGTTATCCCTTTTTGTCGCCCCGCGTCGGTTGTCTCGACCACGTCTCTTATGCCAGCGACTCAACAAGAAGATTAAAACGTCGCATTAATAATAACAGACCCCGTACCCGTACCCGGAGACCTGGCGCCTTCGACTTTATGCTAGAAATTCTCCATCAGACTTGATCGGATTTTTTTTTTTCATTTTATTTCATTTCCTTTTTTTTCTTCTTTTACTCGACTCGAGTGCCTCTCGTACACGTATTTGCCAGGGACTGACAATGATCGCGGGGATATCCAGGCTTTAAATATCGTCCCTGTCTCCACCCCGAGACGTAATCCTCGAACGGTGACGTCCAGTCCAGATATACGCCCAATTAGTTAGGCCGCTAGTAATGAGTCTTAGTATATATATTGGCAGCGGTTAGATGTACGCGATCATTAGCAATTCTAAATGGTGCTGGCGCGTAAAAGGCGATCATTAAAAGCAAACGTAAATAATAATTACACGTTGAGAAACAATCACCGGTGGCTGGTGCTCCAGCTCCAGCTCCAGCTCCGGTCCGACTACCCGGCTACCTTATCCCCTGGCGTTGATGATGCCGCGCGGTGCAGCGCATCGCTACGGCCGCCGCTCTGCTCTGTGTGGAGGAACGGACTCGCGATCAGTTGGAGAGCGTTCGGAGCTCATGGGCTCTCTCTGGCTACTAAATAAAGTAAAAGTTTAATGGCGCACATCCGTTGTTTCGATAGATATCTTAATGCGACCGGATTTTCAACTCCATTGGGATGACTCGATGAAACTGAACGGTCGGCCATTTAACAGACCCGCGAGGATAATTACGTTTCTTTATTTCCTCCTTTTTTTTTTTGGTTTTATCTCTTCAAAATACTTTAACGAGGCTCCGACGCCTTTGTGCTGCGGGGCGAGAACTTTGGCAGTTTTCAATTTCACCATGCACTCAAGGGATAAATATTCCAGTTTAAACGGTCCGTCAAAGTCACAATTACCAGTTTCTCTAATGCAAATCATTCATTTATGCTCTACCCGGCTTATTTATAGCCTTCAATTAATTATCGCTGAATAATGAGCACGCATCTCCTGAATACATTACAGCCTCTACCTTCTGCCATTATTACATATTACCCCCTGTCCGATTTATACCACACTCCACAACACCGTATCTGTGATGGGGTGAGTCTCCCGGTTGATGATTGTTCAAATTTTAGGTATAAATTAACTGGCTCTTCAGGAAAAGGTATCAAATGAATCTCCTGGTCCGACATGCACAAATTTCACTCTTGTGGAGTAAATAGTCACTCCAAAGAATTTAGAGGGTGCCTTTTCCACAGCTTCCGTACTATCCACTGATTTGATCGTTCTCTGTTACCAGGATTCTTCGCGTTTACCTCGAAGATCGTCGAAAAGGAGCTCGGATCATCGGGTCCACGAGGATTCCATGAAAATCGCCGCATCGCCTGATATTCTCCCGGCCACGAAGACATTAATTTCTCGGTTTTCCCGCGACTGGTACTTTTTCCATTTTACCCCCGTATACCGCGGGGTGGTTGTTTTTCTCCGACCGTGTACTCGCACTTTGTTTTATTCGAACGTGTACAGTGTAGGTACCTACTACAGGTTTTACTAGAGAGAGAGATGAAAACTGATACCAGATTTGAACTCGGCATGGGAATATGTACGCAGGTTCGACGAACCCGAGGATATCTTTAGAGATATAATGCTACAAGTTCCTAACGTCAGGTGTGGACGGGATCTCAGAATCCAGGCTCTCCAAGGTGAGGGATAATCGAGAGGTGATAAATTTCATCGCAATCGCTTTTCACCTGCGCCACCACCGGCCCGATAACGATTTCGTTAACATAATTGGTTCACTACACCGTCCTGCGGTAAGTACTGCTCCGAGCCTAGCTACCCACGGCCACGGGCGGTGTACCTGACGATTTATAATTCGAGGAATCTCTACCAACTATCGAATCTTTAAACTTTTTTTCCTCATTCTTTCGCAATTTCAACCACTGTACCAAGTCACAGGTAAGTGTGAACGGTAGTTCACTTCGCGACGCGTGTCCGAGCACTTCGTAATCGTAAACAGCAATCAAGCGAACCGTTCGTGTTACGATCGTTTTTTTTTATTTTTCTAAAAAACTGGAAGGCTGCTTCGAGGATTATCATTATATACCAGGCAAAAAGTCGTATAGTTTTGACACGATGAAGGATACTGGATTCTGATTCGTTATCTATCGTCTCTAACGGATAAAACCTCGCGTCGAGATAGGATGCTGATGGAAAGCGTCTCGAGTCGAGTGAAGCGAGGAGGAGGCCCCCGGAGTATATAATCTGCGTCCAGCGGGCCGGTAGGTGGCCCTCGTACATAATGACTGCCACTTCTATGCATTATCATACCTTGGGCTGCTCTTCTCGGTCGCGGGATGATCGGCGAGGGGAAAGGGGGAGGATGAATAATTTCAAGACAGGCGCGCAATTACGCGCGTTGCGTCTCGCGTACCAAGTAGCCTCCGCATAGGATATCACATGCCCGTGTGACGTCACTGTAATAACGTACGCGCTGCCTCCCCGTATCATTTCTTACCCCGCTTATACGGGTGTATATCATTTATATTTCACTCCTCCGGGCAATTATTTTCAAGGGGACCGGTACAGCGTGATTCAAGAAAATTCTCCATAAAAATTAAAAAATTGACTTTTTCACAAATCACTTGTCGTAAGATTTCAGGCACGCGGTCGGTCCGACTGTGTCTTTCGAGGATCCATTTTCTTCGGAGAGCAATCCTTCATCGTGTGAATGAGGGAAATTTGAAAAAAAAATGTTTGGACCAAGTTATCGGCAAAAGAGTGACCAGATTGTCGCTAAAGTTTCCCTCATTCACGTGATTAAGAATTGCTCTCCAAAGAAAATGAGACGTCGAGAGCCATAAAGTGATTTTGAAAAAAAAAGTCAATTTTTCGATGTTCGATGAACTTTGGATAGGATATTGATTATTTTTCGAGTATGTAGAATGTGTTAAGTAACACTGGTCCCCGCGGTCGGCCACGAGGAACGGGGTGTCCGATAAATTGGGTGGAGAAAAAAATACTATTCGTTTAACACAATGCAACGCTCGTTATTATGTCGTACGTATGGTTTACCGTAGTCTCGTGTACCGGGTCGAGTGGTCGTTAGGCAGGCTACGGGACGTCGCGCGTACCGCATCGCATCATAGAGAATAAGCTCTCTAACGACACCTCACCTGTTTCGGTACAGACACAAAACATATACCCGCGAGATAACGAGACGTCATACGTCTCTAACGGCTCTGGGTATAACTTCCGTAAGATTAATCGCGATTTTCACCCAATAAAACAGACGTCTCACAACCTAGAGTCTATCCGCATAGCCGTATACGCGTTAGGTATAGCTGCTGCTATCCTCAAGACCAAATATACCGCTATAATGGATATAATCAAAGGACAAGACTCGTTCTTACTTGTTCGCTTCCCGGATAAGTAACGACTATCACTTCAGGATGAACAATCCGTTATCAATCACGTCACTTTTGTATGGGTTTAGGTGTATCGTTGCAGTGAAGGATGGATCGACACCTCTGGCAGTATGCAGATCGACTGAAACAATGTTGCCTTTATCGTTCCCTCCTCGCTCTCTTCACCCCTTTGATAGTGGTAACTCGGTGTGTCGGTCGGTAGCTTGGAGGATATGTATAATGTATTATAATAATGTGGGGGACAATAGTTTCGCGTCACATCCTGCGCTCTCGACGTCCCCAGTTCCGATCAATTAGATCAGCGCACCCTATCCCATAACACGAATATATCACACCCGGATTCAAGTACGCATCGGGCTGGTTGTTACAACGTTGTACCGTTTGTTCTCTGCGATATACGCGGTGTAGTGTCTCTGTGTACGAATACATGCAGTGAAGAAATTTTATTAGGGTACAGACTTGATTGTCTTTTAAAATTGGTATTTTAAAGAAAAAAAAACGGCTTCAGTTACGAAATGAGAAGATGTGAAAATTATTTTACAACCTCCTTGTTACGTCGTAAACCAATTTGACAAAATGTGTAAATGAATGTTAATTTATTCAAGATGACTGTTTAACGTATTTGACAAGACTCGCGGTACGTGTATATCTACAAATTTAGACATTACTTGGTCTTCTACGTTGGTGCGCGTATATAGCTTGCGATATACGAGTCTGGTCGTCGTAGGTGACCAGAAATTCAAGCAAAGCAACTTTCCATAAACCTATTATTGAAAAGACTGTGTGCGGGTCTGTGTGTCCGTTGAGTATGAGAATATACCAGAAACAAAAAAAAAAAGTATAATAAAATAAAAGATAAACAGAAAAGGAAAAAAAAACCTCGTGACAAAAGAGACTGGTTTTAGAATTTTTTTCAGAACGTGATTAGCACCCGGAACTTAACCTGCCGGGCGAGACGAAGCGCTCGGTCATGAGACGAAAGAATGAGAGGAAGAAAAGAACAACAAATAATCTTTTGTCTGCGATATAGAATTGCAAAAAAATAAAAGCTACGAGAATATAAGTAACTGAATGATAATGTGTACCGTCGTGAAATACGAGGATACGCCGACCGCGGTCACACGGTGTTAAATAAAAATTCAAACAAATCACTTCTTGCCCATCACCCTCGTACACCGACTCTATTTGAAAGTCGATTCCAGGAACGTTTTTAAGACTCGACAAAGGAAATATATGCGCTTCTTTCTTTTCTCCGTTAAACTTCATCCGCTCCTTTTTTTCATTCGTCTAGTTACTTCACCGCGACTGCTCAAATTTCTCCTAAACCTATCGAACATTATTACGTCAGTGTATTTTACAGATTGGTTCCATGGATGGGTTGTAACATAAACTCTGATGGAATTAATTTACAGCGTGACACTAATTAGAATCTAACCGTTTCCAATAGACTAACTAAGCTTGTTTTTTATTGGCTAATTAAAATCTCTTCCGGCTCATAAATGGTCTGAGAACAGGCTTCGGATGGGAAACAGTCGCGATAATATACCTACTATTGGGAAATTTATTGGTCAAGTAACAAATGAATAAAGATTCGTGGACGTTCGGGAGGTAAAAATATTCTCCCATGAGTCCATGTGGTTCGATACAGTCAGCGAATAGCCAGTTGTGCACGGTGGCTGGGTACTAGCTGTGCGAAAACAAACATATCCGTTATCCGCGCGCGGATATTCCACCCAACAGACCAGGAAATTCCACGGATCGGCACGCGCGCACCGGGTCGATATCATTTCAATGCTTCGATTTGGCCAACACCGGGGCTGTACGCGGGCTGCCTTTAATTAATCCCGACGTTTCTTTATCCCCTCATAATAATTGCTACATTATATTATATCGTGTATAATTTGCATTTGCATTTGCATTTTCAGTACTCGCGGTTATACCTATGGTTGGTGCGGGGATCGCCTCCGCACGGAAGCTGTATCAATTAATAAACCAGATTGCAGAGATTTGCCAATAGTAGCCTGCACCGTCCGTGCATACCGCGCTCACAAACACACTCGATGCACGCATGTCAACTCGCTGCAAACTGATTCGCGGTTCTAATTAGAATTAATGCCCGTCGATTTTGTTTGGTAAAACTTTGCATCGGTAGAATATATATCCTTTGTACAGGTACGTATGTACATTCGATCCAAAGATTTTTCGTGGCTTGCATATGATCGATTTAGAGGTGTCAACGGCGTTTTTTTTTCACTTCAGTTCATTAGAGAAGTAGAAGAATGAAGCTTTAATTTTGATTTCAGACGGTATAACAATCTCAAATTATTATCGCGATAATAAAATGAAAGTTTTCAAGAGCTCCTATCTCAGCCACCGATGTAGATTTTTTCAATTTTTCAAACGCGAAATTGGAGCTGAACTCTTCTTCTTTCCAGCAAAAAAAAGTTTTCCGAAATTGATCCACGCGTTCAAATTTTATCCGCGTTTTAAAATCTCAGTGCGTAAACTGAATCATTCTCGATGTGCGCATGCGCCAAATTTTCTACTTCGCACACTGATGATATAAAAAATTGTGTTTCCAAAAGCTCAAAAAGCTCAAAAAGCCCCAAAAAATGCCTTTCTCTTATCCTGGTCTAGAGTACTAGGGTTTTCAAGGATCACAAACTTGAGTATCGGGAGTGGATACGAATAGACGCACAACTTTCGATATACTGCAAGCTTTGAAAAATCTTTGGATCGAAGACATTGAATTTTAATCGGGGCAAAGTATCCAGGGCCCTGCGAGGGCCTTCCGAGGAACGTAACGCTTGTCCTGAATCTGGGAGGGCCCTGGATAGTTTTCCCTGATTAAAATTCAATTTCTTATGAAGCTGCTAGCAGCTACAGTCAGCAGCCAAAAACTTCAAAGTTCTCCTGAATAAAATCACGTAGTACATACAGATTCATGTCTATAAGTACATGGAAGTGAGATTCCTTAAGATAATATTTCACAGCATAGAAATTCTATAACCCCTTATTGTCTAATTTTTATATCGAATTTAGCACTTCTGGCTGCCAACGATGGCTGCTAGCTTCAGCTTTATAATTTCTTCATGGGTATTCGGATCTTGATTCGCGGTCTCGTTGTGGAATATTTGATTCTTCAAAGGCGTATATGATACGCTTATTTGTGAATCGGTGTAATTTTTGTATATATGTATACACCAACGGCGTAGATGCAAGAGGAATTTCTCGCGACGCGATATATATTCCCTCTCTCGCGAATAGAACCCACCGCACGTTAATATAGTGTGTGGCGCGGGTACGAAGAGTAGGTATGGTGTATTAACCGCATCTCGATGCGCGGCATTGCGGCCGGACCACGGACTCGCCGCGGCCTTTCTTCTATGGCATGACAATGGCTTACTAAGTTCAATGCGTAAAGAGATAAGCCATCTAGACAAGGCTTACCATTCAATAGTGATGAACTGGTTTCTCGATCGAAATAACAGAAGCAAAACGGACCCCTTTGCGGAGGCGCGCTGCGTTCCGCGATAAAACGCGATCACACGGTGCAACAAGACCCCGCAAAACTCCAGGATACCTAAATACCCCGAGTTTTCAGAACGTCCGAATCGTTATCGGGGTCCACGGGGGAAATATGGGCCTCATCCCCCTCCCGCCTAGAGGTGGCACGTATCCTGGGAGGAGATTGACCCTCTGGCCCTTGCGTCGCACGCAGCCGATGAGCCGACGGGCTCCCGACCGGTTTATTTCACCCTGCGCTCAATGCTAAGCGAACTTTTAGCCCGAGGCTAAATTCCGCGTGGTATCAGTCGATCAACGGCTCATTCGATGCCGAGAATGGATCTAATTTTCAATCTCGCTATGGATCGGTGATTGAGGAAATTTCAATGATGACTAGTTTTGATGCACAAATTATTTTATCGCTAATTGAGATATTTTAGCGAACGCGATTCTGAATCTGAATACGCGCGCAGCCGAGCAGATGGTTTATTAAAGCGTTATTCGAATTGTAGGTCACGCGGGGTATTCGCGGTAGAATATCAGCTAATTGCACGTCGAGAGAACATTGTTTGACGCGCTCCTCACCATTACCATCACAATATAAACTCGCTCGCGAGGCTCGAGCCTGGAGGCTGGGGACCGAAGGCGCGCGAGGTTGCAACGGGTTACTAATTAGAGGCATAACCTTTCCTTTAGACAAACTAATTTCATGACTTTCTCGCTGATTATATTTCAATGAAACAATTGAAGATACTCAGAGACCCGGGTTTTGAACAGGACGGAATTGTTTCGCGTTCCGCGAGGGTCAGGTGCGGTAAAACGCGCGCTTTGTATACGCGCAGGACAATAAATTCGCCTCACTGTTTAATTACGCCCCTCGACACTCGTGAACACCCAGGGATTCAGGGCTCATTATAATCGTTCGAATTGGGTCGCGCGCTGCAGCCCGGCCCAGACGCTTATCTTGACTGTTTACAGATTGAATTTTAATGAGCGACACACGATACCTGCAGTGATATTCTAGCATCAATTAAAACGCCTCTTCATAACTCCTTCGAGCTTTCGATCTTTCCTCAAGCGTAGGGCACCCGAGCTCGCAATCAAAGACGGTAAAATTTTATTACAAATAAATACGTGCTACACAGGCCGCACAATGTACCGTCATTATTTTCTCTCTCTACCCTGGGTAGTAGTTGAAATGCGAGTAATGTCCCGTGGACTAAAAGCATTCTGAACACAAGGCGGAAGGTGTCCGCGGGATGGGAATAAATAAAAGAACGAATCGTGGGATGAGTCGTGTTCGCGTCAACCCCGACTCGGACGGGTCTAAGTGGTGTAGAAATATCTCCTTATTCTTTATTCGGCGCGAAAGGGGCTCCCTGGGACAATGAGCCCACAATGCGTCTCTCGCGTCCGCTGTAAGTACGGGCACAATGCCACTACGCGATCCGAAAGTTGCCCCGAGGTCCACACCCCGGCCGAAGACGCGATAACCATTTAGGTTAACGCTACTCACCGTGAATCGGTAAAAATTCCCCAGGGATGAGAATCAACGTGGGAATGAAACTCACGTTCCGAACGCTATAACCGCATCACCGAAAGAATTGTTCGCAACGAGCTAGATAAGCCGATGCATCCGCTCTCGTGAATAACCCCGTGAATAATGAGGTTCACAGATTTTTCAGACACGACCCTTCGATCCGTGCACCCGGTTTCATTAGTTACATGTTCGAACTGATACAGTTCTGCGAAACTGGCGTGCAATTAACGCTGTACGGTATACTGAGGAATTACCATGGCAGAAGTGATAATAGCCGTGTAATAATAGAGAATAAGATTCGAGGTAAAAAATGATAATCACACTGCCCCCGGGCTCTGCAGGTTCGACGTTGAAGCTATACATACGTACATACGTACAGAGGAGGTTTAATCAAGAGCAGAAGTATTATCCCCGTTGTCAGCCACTGCACCGTGTCTGATATTACCGATCTTCGTGACCGCCGTGGGCCAAACGGAAGCTGCGGCATAAGTATGGGTATAAATGTTTCCATACAGCGGCCACGGCGCACCTATAAGGAGACTGAATGAAAGGCGAATGGTGAATGAAGTGAATGAAATAGGCGAGGAAAAGGGGGATGACAGTGCTGCTTTAAGTATCGACGGCTAGTAGCTACCGGAATGACTCGGCTGAATACCGGGCGTCGATTCGGTGACTGTGGGCTTGTGCGAGATCGGGCACGCGCCCAAAGCCAAAGGACGCCGGTTGAACCGTGACCAAGACCCGTCAACGGGGTCGCCGGAAGCCACGCTGACCAGCTCAACGCCGTTCCCACTTCCACTTCCTATGCCAACGCCGAACGGATCCAGTTGGGCCTCTGCACCGTGCCAATCCACCTGCTAGCTGCCGGTCGCGGCGGTCTTTCTTTTTTCAACCGCTACGAGTTATCCCGCCCACGCATTACGTGTACGATTCACGTGTGTGAGGATGGATGGGACTCGGGACTCGGGACTCGGAAAGGTATGCGTTACACGGCGTCGTCTTGTATGACCAAAGCACAGAAACAGTCTCGCGATACACACGAACGTGTATCGACGGCTGTGTGCTCGCACGACTACCGACTCTTGCCGCGTCAAACCGGAGTTACCTGAAGAGAGATCAATATCCGATTCACCTTGGGCTTACCGGCACACCTCCTCCTCGCCAACCGACTACCTGCAGTCTCATCTCGAACTCGGTGGTCAAGTGCTCTTCCCTAACTCCATTGTCGACAAGATTAGCGCAGACTTCGAAACGTAATGAACTTTTGATTTTGACGAAACAACAGACAAATCGCTTACAAATTGGTCCGAGTCACTTGGAAATCGCTGACCATGCAGAAAATCAGCTGAAATCTTATAAAATCGTACACTAAAAGTTTGAGAGAATAATTCTTCGTGTTAATCAGATCGTTTCTTCGGTATCGTTTTCTAGGTTTCCCCGGGGCAACGATACCGCGAGTGAGTTTCCCAACGATCATAGGACTCTTTGCTTATGAAACATACGCGATGGTAATGATACCGTATGAATGGTTGAGGGTGTACGTGCGAGACGTGTAACTCTATTGACTTTAGAATTATTGCTTACATAAAGACAAGTTACTGTCCATAAGGTCCTTAGAGCTGGTATTAATAACGACTAGAAGTTAATCATTAACCCGTCAGCGGAAAACCAGCTAACTAATTATCTTCACCACGTATTGCAAACCTTTGGTAATGTATTCGCGAGTTGGTTGAAACTTTGCAGCGTATGATACTCGGAGATTTGAGACGTCGGAGTAAATTTTTAAAGCTGCACCGTCTCTCTTTGTTTCGTCGAATATGTGATCCCGGAGAATTAAAAGAATTAAAAGAATGAGAAACAAAAAGGTTCCCCTTTTATGATCAGTGGCTGTTTTTATCCTCATTAAAATCCGGGGTTTATAACACCCGACACGAGTGACCCGAGAAAACTAGTACCCAGAATCTCCCAAGATCACAATCCACGCAACAAACAGCTGTTATAAAAACCCTCTAATTTCCCCCTCCCTCGACCGCTGCATTCCTTGCGGTAAAATTATTGTCCGTACCAAAAGGGTTGAGGCGCTGCGAGGGGGGCGGCAAGTGCAAGAGGCTGCGATCGAAGACGCCGGCGGACACCGGGAGGCGCCGCCATCCGGTACTGCGCGCCACACCCCACTGCAGCTACTCCATTGATTATTGTTGGTTCTACTTGTGCAGAGCTATCCCGCCTGCACCCCTTCTAGACTGGATGCGGATCAACCTGCGTCTCGGACCGCGAGTGCACAGGTGCCACTTTGGCCCGCTCCTCTCTCTCTTTCTCTCTTTCTCTGTTAATGATTGACTTTGCGATTATATTATATCCAACGTTTCTTGCGAAACGCAGTTATCGTTAATTTTATGAGGTTGACGTTCGCAAGTATGTTGGTTGGCGAGTCGAGTTGCAGCGCTGAGAGAGACGTTAGAAAATGAATTACTCGAGTGCAGTGAGCGGCGCGAGTAATCGTTGGAAATGTGATAATGGCATTCTGAACAAATCCAATCGTGCGACTCGTAGCTCGAGTGTTTATTAATTGTTGGATGGATGAAGAGAGCGAGTAATTTATAACTGTAATAAACTTTGAGGATTGTCGACACCGAGTGATTCTCGGTTTACTCGAACTGCCGCTAATCGTCAGTGGATACGTAAACGTTGCATCTTTTCGGAAAGGACGAGCGTTGTTCTTGCAAACTTATTATAATTCGTCACCCCCGGGGATTTCGTGAATACGTCGAGGCATGTAGCGAGGTCGCCCTCAAAGAACTGGCATTATTACGAGCGGAGGTACCCGAGGGTAGGACCGCTCCGGCTTGCCTCGAGTGGGGGCCCTGAAAATTACAAGCTATACGTTGTTCGAAACCGGCCATCTAAGATAATACCCACTCACCCTCGAGCCATAATGAATATGTAAGACAGATTGTAGGCTAAGAGAGAGCCACCGAAGCTACTGCTGCGCGATACGGATGCCCCGATGCTCGATGGTGCTCTCGGTCCTTCAACCGTCCAGATTGCATTCTTCTCCGCTCCTCATCCTTTGTCCTTCATCCCGATGCTCTCTCTCGACTCCGGAGTCTTCAATTTATCATCCCTGTATTAATTATAAGGCGAGCGAAGAAATCCGCAAAAACGTACGTGCGTCGTATACGTACCCACTTATTCTCCTTCCCCTTTTTCCGAGATGAGAGAAACGAAACAAACGTGCATAATGCGTCTCGGCGTCGAGTTTCCACTAATTTTATCCCTGCAGCGTTTGAAAGAATTTCAGCTATTCACCTTGTTAAGTGGGTGGCTGCAGAGTGACGAAAAATTGCCACGCTGACATATCACCCACACCGTAAGATAATAGCCGGTGATAAATGACTCGCGTATATATAACGTCTCGAGGAAACTGACCTGGAGGTATCCGAGGTGCAACGCCGGTATAAATCTAGCCATAGCAAAGTGTATCCCACAACACAAGAATCAGCGAACCGGTTAATTGGTAGAAAGTGCATCACCCATTTTTTTTCCATCCAGTCATTTGAATTCTCGCCATTATGACGCGGCGACTACCGCAGAACCCGTTGCAGGGTGAACAAAAAAAAAAAAGAAAACCTGAACGGGACGAAAGGGGCAGCAGGTGACAAAGTCGAGCGTTTAGCCGTCCTCGCGTGAGTCTAAATTTGGTTTGGTTTGTTGCGTAGAGAGAGACGAGTCTCTAGATCCTACCGGGGGCGCGACCGGGACGAACAGTCAAGAAGAATGAAGAGGCGAGAAGAAGGCAGCGGTGGAAGAAGGCAGGAATGTCGTCGGACCAGCGCCGCAGGGCAGCCGAGAGCTCTGCTCTTGCTACGGTCTCCTTCACCAGAGGCAATAACACGGTATCTCCGCGAGCCCTCGCGAGGCCCGGACCCTTTCTCATCCTCTCATTCTCTCCTTATTCACGTCCTCCCGAACGAATACTACACACGTGGCTTATTTTCCGGGGCCTCACTTGTCACGCGGAGGGCCCCCCTGAATATCACCCGGATTGCTCGCGGGTCCCATGCCGCAGGTGGAGACCCGAGGACCTCCGCGCCGGCGTCGAGGGAATCCTCGCTCGTACCTTCCCTCCCCCGAAATCCAGGGGCTCCGATTCACTCCGATTTTTGGTCTAAAGGTGACTTCCGACTTCCAAGGACTTTCAAAAGACTACTATTTGAGTATTTTGAGGAGTTCTTCGAATTCCAATCGAAGTGTCCTCGAGTTCTTATCGCGTGTCGACCAAGATTCGCGTGGGAACCATGAGGTGTCCGAGTGAGGGCTGTTAGCTCATAGTTCACCGGTAAGTATGCGGATGGTTAATGGTAAGAGCGTATCTCATATTCTCTAATTATTATTTTTTTCTTCAGGTATCCCGCTGGGCTCGAAACACTAGCGGCGAGTGACTCCGATGGCCGCGGAGGCTTGATGTCTGATAATTTATTAATTCAGGTGAAAGGCGGTTCTCCAGGTTGTTTTACCAGAGCTCGAACGCTGTCGGAGTCAAACGTTTCACGCGTTGGGGTCACGGTGTCAGACCCAGGAAACAAAGCGCGACTTGACCCCGAATTAACTATCAAATTATCCTCAACGAGCTGCGTAGGGAAATTAACCGCATATTCGATACGACCGTCGCGTTTTTACAATAAGTCAAATAAATATGGGTCACGCGGGAGACGGGAGAATAATACTCGGATATAATCACATACATTAATGCAAAACCAATTCGAAACCCTGCTGTTACTCGCTGGTATCGAACGCTCCCGTGGCGCGAGGTCGAGTGAATGCAAGTTAAATAAACGAGTCGAGTCCAGGATCGCATGATTCGCACGGGCACAGGGCGAGGCCAGCCACACGACTCGAGTGCTATCACCCAGCATGACCCGATACAGCCGATATATATTGTCGAGAGCGAGTGCCGGACGAGAGACTATTACCGGTATAATCAGGGGATGACGCACGAAAACGGTGAGGATCATCGCCAACATTACGCAATGCTGCGATACGTTGGACCATAGATACATCATCCGAGACGTCTTTGTTGGGCGCCCGCATCAAAGTTAACGAGGTGCCATTCGCTGGCTCGTAGTCGATTTGTATTCCCAGGTTTCGGGCTCTCGACGCTGACTTTCTCAGGGCTCGCAGGTACGGTGAACCACCTGACAGGCAGACGATACGACCTTGACGGAGTATTCGGATCTCTACGCGTACAGGCACGTTACTCTTGTTCATCATCAGCGGTATTTTTATGCTTCCGCAGCGCGAATGCCATCATCGTTATACCCACTGCAGCAATTTCTCGAACGTCCGCGTCGCGTGCATTTAAACGATCAACGAAACGCTGCCTACCTACCGCGCGGTCGTTGAGGTCAGTTTCTTCGAACAGCGATCAATGAGTTTGCTGTTTGACCGTACGATATAGAAAATGTGCCGACTTCGGGAATGGTAACTCGAAGGAGATGATGCGGTAGGAGCGGAGGCTGACCGGTGGAGGATCCTCGAGGACCGAAGGGAACGACGCAGCAATCTAACCGCGTTGATTAGAGTTGTATGTAGAATCGAGAACCGGATTCCAAGAACCTGTTTCCACGTTCACGTAAGATCCCCGGAGTAATCGACTGACGGATCGGCGACCGTACGAGTCAGCGACCCCGGGGCTGGCCAGGACGGTGCCTCAAGTCGCGGCCATGCGCGCTCCGGCGATACAGATGCGTTGTGTTGTCCTCTCTTTCTTATGTCCAACGCACATTTACAGTTTACGCGCTTGTGAATGTGTGGGACGAAAAGGTTCGGAAGACACGGTGGGACGGTTCGATACGCCCCTAAATGAATATCATTGCTATTAGCCGCCACCAACTAATAGATTTTCATTATTTTCACCTCGGTGATACCGAGCGTTCGGCCACAACTCCGACACTCGTATCAATCTAACGGCACATTTACCCACTCGGCAAGCGCGCCGAGCAACGGAGAGAAGAGAAAAGGAGATGAGACGACTCGTTTAATTAATAATCGTAGGACATTATAGGCTGAAAAATATACGTACGGAGGAGTCGAAGGACTGCGTTAACCAATTGTGAGAAATGATAATGATAAATCGTCGAGGACTGTGTACTGCAGTTTCATTATGTTTCCGATAAATTTCCAACGTCCCCGCAGTTGAACCACAAATAGAACTCGAGTGAACCACTCTTCTCCGATGCGTCCATGTAGGAGAAGAGACCGCGGTGACCAGTCGACCCGATCCGGGGAACGACGACTTTTATAAGCCACTTTGAGAATAACTACTTCGTCCTACCCGCGCAGGCACAGTTCGTCCATCTCCTAACGTATTCGAGGCGCGATACATTGTCACCTGGAACCCCGTGAATGGGACGTTTTCACTAAAAGTGGTACACACCGCGTTGAACAAAGAGGTCGACTCTCAAAGGTGGAAATCTCCGAGCCTATATACGGGGGCCACGGGGCTTGACGACCTGAACAAACACACGGACACATCGCACACGTTCAATATACGTATCAGGGGTGGTGGAAACAAGTGGGTCATGGCCTCCGGGCGATTACGTCACAGAGTCAAGGATCCGGATGACTACCGGATTCTCTTAAACGATAGATACAAATTTTTGGGCGCATTACTTTTTTTTAGCTTCTGGAAAAACAAACAGACTTGAATGATTCGTTGGATAGTTTCGGTCGTGTAGCACCGTACGTTAAGGGGGTTAGATCGAGTGCGTCGATTAATCATGAACGGTACGATACTAATTTCATCGTGTACCGGTCTCTCGATTCTCAGTCACTTTCGTTCGGTGTATAAGGTTCGGTTCGGTCGTGGTAGCCTTTGGGGATGAGTGACTATAAAGGCGACAGCAACCGGCCGATCGCATGCGAACTCGGCATGCATCTCACGACTCGGTGTTCGCATGGGTTATCGAGACTCCACGTGGAGCATTGTGGCTCCTGCATAATATTAACATTAGTGGTGATTAGTGGGCTGCCGAGCGAAGACCCCGTTCCAGGACACTGCCAGCATCCCGAAGACTCTGAGGCCGACACGCAAGTCTCGATCGCGACCTTCCGTTAATGAGATTCCCGGATTTCAACCGAGAATATAGTCTTTTTTTTATGTCGTTTTCGTCCATCTTTATTCACGCCTCAGTCGCGTTGGTATTGTATCTATCAATCGATTACACCTTCGACAGCGATCATCATTTTTACTACTGTAAAAAAAAAGGCGATCATCTCGTGATCAGCCGGATCGTTAGCGCGTAGCGTGCGAGTTCGTAGTGAAGTTTAGCATTCCGCGACATAACTGTCGGTGGAGCCTCTGAAATTAGGGATAATTTATTCACAATCAAGAGAAGGCGCGCATCTTTTAACCATGCGCGTAGGTGATAATAGCCAGGATGCGTAAATCACTTGCGGTATAACACTGAATACTGTAATCAGTATGATAATCATTCGTCGGGGTATCAAAATCGATTTTCACTCATCACCACGTGTCAGAATGTGTAATTACCCCGTAAACGAAAAGAAAAAAGAACCTCGGGATATTCACACAAGAATGTATGATAATCACTTTTGAAAATGATTTAAACATAGAAATTTGTCGTGTTTCGTATATCTATATGCAAATTAGCGGATAAATTTATAGCCGATGGCGTATCGTATGCGTGAAATCTAATCAGTAGCCGACTCGTTTGATCGAGAAAGTGCGATAGCTGCACAGCTAGGATATTGCATACTCCCGTTTTTACAACCTGTAAAACGAACAGAATAGATTCGTGTGTTTCTAACGCAACGAGGCGAACTGGGTACAGGCTTGATTGATTTTAAATCATTTTCGTAATTGGCCAGTGGCTACTACCGGACCCGGTGTAAATCAGGCTCCGGCTGAACGAGCGTCTCGTCAACCGGCGGATATCGGGTTTCGGACGTTTTTCGAAAACGTCTAAAACCGACAGAAAACGAGATAAATCCAGCCCGACGTCCCGAGGGGAGACCGAAGGACTCGACTTTCACACCGCGTGCGACTAGCCGCGACGGTGTTACTGATCGTTCTGTAGCGCGATATCCTGCGGGCTCCGGACCCCGGACTCCGGGCGTTCTTAGGGGGGCCCTTCGGGTCCGGCGAGGAACAAGACGACGAGACAACAAGACAACAACCTGCAAGGAACTTTATATTTATGCGCCTAGAGGCCCAGTTACCCCCGTGGCGGTCGACTAAATCACACCACGCGGATTTTATATTAAAACAAATATAATTAATTCAGATACCGAACGCTCCGGGTGGTCCGGACCGGTGTCTCCGACCTTTAAGGGGTATGTGACCCTCGAGCTCCATAAAGTGTTAACAATTTTGACAACGGCGTAGCACGGAGGGTTACGTACAGATAAAAGTATTAAAAATATGGTTCTGAAGAGTGGAACTTTAGCATCAAGCTGAAAAAAAAAAACGGTCACAGTAGCATCAAAATTGGGACAGTCACCGAGCGCAGATCGGCGGAACGCTTTTGTGAAATCTGCGACCACGATAACTTCGGAACGGTTTATCCGATCGACTCGAAATTTGCACTGTAGTTTCACGTCCTTATGGAATGAGCTTCCATGCGACAGATTTTCGATCCGTTGATGCGTTTCTAAAATACAAGTAAAAACGTTACTCGATATTTACAAAAAACGGGTTTTCTCAGTAATAAATTCATAACTCTGCCGAAATTTCAATTTCTGAAAAATCGGTTGCGTAGAAGCTCAGTGCATGAGGACAAGAAAGTACAGTGCAAGTTTAAAGTCGATCGGATAAACCGGTCCGAAGTTATCGTGGTCACAGATTTCAAAACGTGGCAGCTGCCATGACCACAATTTTCATGCTACTGCAAAACCTTTTTTTCTGCTTGATGCTGAAGTTCCACTCTTCAAAATCATATTTTTTACACCATTATTCAAATTGTTAACGTTTCATGGAGCTCGAAGGTCACATACCCTCTTAATCAACCCTTCTCCGATCTGCCTACAACAATTTTTTCAAGGCTCCGGAATATCTGCTACTGTATTACCTGGCGAGTGTCCAAACTTTGCCGACCCCAATCGACCGTGTTGATGGAACTTTACCTGTTAATTCACCGCCATCGATCTCATAGCCGTATATAATTGACGAATTCGTAACTTTGAAACTCGAGTTTCTGGTCGTTAGATCCAACCGCGTTGCCTGCAGGCTTCGGAAGCCGCATGTGATGTGAATAATTCGATCTTGGGTTCAATTCGATCAGTTTTTTTTTTTTTTGTTTTCTCATCGATCATGTCTATTCGTGGAGGGTAATGAGAAACGATTCTACAGTCGTATATATATACATATATATTATAAGGAGCGCGTACGTGCATCAGGGGGAAAGTTGTTTCCAGCAACGAGATAATGAAAGAAACAAGCATCACTTTACACAACTTGGGTCGTTCGTAAAGAGCCATTTGTTTGTTCGGGGGGTAGGAGAGTAAAGTAAGCGAGAGAGACCAGAGACCAGTACCGAGTGTAGGTAGGTTAACGGGCGTGTTGCAAGTCACAGTCATCTCCCGTCTGACGGTAGCTGAGATATATTAGGCTGCTTTCATTTCGGATAACGCCTCGGATAGTTTGGGTATTCCGACGAGCGGCGGTAAACAACCGCTTCCTTTCGAAACTTTCGACATTTTCTAAATACCTAAACTTGTCTCTGTTTTCTGAGAGCCTCGACGCTTTATAGGTGCATACTTTTGTCGAAATACTCCGAACACATAAGCCGCGTCTTTATTATAAACAGCCGGTCCTCAAAACTCTGACATTTCACGATTGGCCAACTCCCAGTTTCTCGGATAAGAATCTACCTGTTGACGTTAATCGAATGGTCTTTGCTCGTCAGACTGAACCATCGGTTATAAAAAAAAACAATCTACCTCTACGAGGATCCACGCAGTCGGTTTAAGTAGAACGCAGCTTTTATAGTACGACATTTCTTCGAGTCGTCGATATCGAGACGTTGATACCGATTTCCCGTGTACACGTGTATCCGTCTATCTCTGAACGTCGAAAGTATGCACGTTACGGCATGCCCGATCCCCGGTTGACAAATCAACGCGGTTGTTATCCGTGTATGAAGGAATTAGAGAAGCACGCCATGCCGGACGGAGTATCTTGGTTTGTTTTTTTTTTCTCCTATTTTCTGTTAGGACATAAATTTACTAGACGATGTTAGTGGTTATATATCGTCCGTTGGTTTCTTGGTACGTATACCACAAACTTTGTGTGTACATGAATGCCTGTATATCGATGTACTACATACCTACCTGCCCGCGGTACCATTACCGAGCTTGGTCAACACTATTTCTTTGATAACCAACTTTCTCTGCACTACCAATTAACCGGCTCGAATAAGAATGAGAATGAGACTCGGTGTGCTCTCGAACCCGAGGACTCGTCTTCCTCGTCACCTTCGGCTAGCTATAATTCTACCGTATGAAAAGCTAGATTAATTCTTGCAGTGTAATTATGACTCGTGGGGGAAAAGATTGAAAGAAAATTTAATAATAATAACAAGCCTAATTATGTGGTTGTTAATTACATGAACAAGGTGGCAAAAAAAGACTCCAGTTCGAGATTGGTGAAGATCTCGAAAAATATACCCCAGAATTGATCTTTACCTTTGAAATTGAGATCAAACTTGAAGAATCCTACTCATCGAGAGGAACAGGAGTCTCAAAGGAACCACGTGTTGCAAATGAGACTGAATTCCAAATTATTTTCACTTCTTGATTTTTTCTTTTTAGAGATTTTTGTTCCTGTCGATTAGTAGAATTCATCGAGTCAATGACAGAACTTTGACGCAAAGATTGAACGATCGTTTGTTTCCACCCTGTGCGATGTCGAACTCCGTCGATTCACGGATTTAATATCGTCTCCGGTGTCGTTTGGGCTTTTCAAAACATCCCATTAGTTCCGAAGCCGTCATTTATGCCAATCATGGTCTCGCGTTATCCGGAGTTTACTTGCCTGATTGCCGTAACGAGGTAACTGTAGCCCCGCCAAGTGCAAAGCGGTGGGGTAGGGGGGCAAAGCAAAAGCTCGCGCTGAGTTGCAGAAACGACCCTCCTAGTTTCTCGCGATACGTATCCTCTCTGATACCGCAGGGGGTAGGATCAGAGCTGAAACTGGTATTGGATTATGCAGGGATCTCGGGGATTCAGAAATTAGACAAGCTTCGTTCGAGATCGTAAATTATTCTTAATAGATCGTCTATAGTTTCTAACGAGAAAGTAAAACCTTATTTTCGATTTGTAATTTTCCCATACGTTGAACGACACTCGAAGGAATTCTGGACTCGGACGCCCTCCGTTCGGGGACGTGCGTTAGGACGATAAACCCCACGGTTTAGGGCTGACAATGTACGGCTCAATGCGGCGTGACCGGAGAATTATACCTCGACAAAGAATCGCTCCTGTCGCTGGTCCATTCTCGGTCCGTCACCCACCCGCTGGTTCCTTATAGAAGATGCCTAAACTACCGAGATGTCATTATCGTCGAGTGCACTCCTGCGGACGCGGTGCTTTCTTAAACATGTGTAATATATCGAGGCGGGTGAAAGCGGACAACGAATATACGAACAACAATCGGGTTTGGGCTGACTTTGAGCCGGCCTTCGAACTTCTTTTTATTTATTCTGTTTCCAGCTATTTTGAATTTTTTAAATCTGACCTCAGATTCTTGATCAGCGGTTCGAAAAACCTTTTCCCCCCTGCAAATTGGATCGGCCATTTTCAATTCCGCGAATCTGACTTCAAAAAACATTGTGGTACCAAATTTCATTCAAACCCGTTGATCCGTTCTCAATACAATAACTTGAAAAAAAAAAAAAAAAGGAAGGCAGTTTATTATAGTCAGGACGTCATGAATGATCTTCGCCTATTAATGCTGGGGTTTGGGGCGAGGGTGACGCGCGGGTATTTCTCGCAAACGACAATCCAATTCAGAGCTATGAACACCGGGAAACTTCTTGACTCTGAGGGGAGCCAAGGACCGAGTCTAGTTCAAATGCTCCGTTGTGCTTTTAGGGGTTTATCGTTCCTCATTATATTCACTGTTATTGAGGGTCTAACGAGTCGTGTAATTTCAGGATGATAGACCGCATCGATGTATACCCACCACGGCTACCATCCGCGATTATCGTACAACAATCGATATAGAAAGATGTACCATCTTCATTTCCTGAGGGAAAGAACAACGACCCAACATTTTTCAATTCTGTACAAAGATATATATCGATATCACCCTACCCCATCGGTTTCAGGATGTTTTTAGTAGATAGAATATGAACCGCAATAAATCTAAAGAGCGTTAAAAATTGATATACCATTCGGAAATGCGTGGAGTACACGTACGAGTCTCGCCACTGTGTGTGACGATACTCTCGAGGCCGGTGTGTAAGTGTAACAGGCTATATAGCCATAGTGAATGGTAAGCGGAAGGCCATATCGATACGTATCGGTTTTGTGTTTGCGAATTCCTGCAGGAAACCCCCGGGTGTGCCGACCGCGGTTCCATACCACCGCACGGTTGAAATAATGGGGGCGGACGCGCGCATCGTAACATTGATGTACAGGGTCGTCGCTTGCAAACGTGGAAAACACACAGAGACACCAATCGACCGTGCCCGGACCTCCCTCACAAAACCAATCCAGCTCGTTTCGAAAAGGGACGCGGGAGGGGAAACCGGCGAGCCACGGATCCGCGGGGACGAAGAGCGAGAGGCTAGTTGGAGTTGGGTGGTTGGGAGGGATACACCAACCACTCGATGCCACTGATGCGGCCCGTGTTTAACGCGCTTATAAATGTGTAATGCTCGCGATTGAGGGGCTCCCGTCGTTTCCGAAGGGTAAAGGGAAGGCACATGCCGAGAGAGCGAGAGAACGAGAGAGAACGAAGAGCGAATGAGCGAATACAACCGAGGGAGGGAATTCGGTCTGGTACCCGGGGCTTGCGTATCGATAAACGATCAATCAACGCAACGTTGCTGGTTCCACAGCCCGTGCCGGTGTACCTGCCGCGGATCGAGGGAAGGGTGAACGCAGGGGTAGCGTAGCTCTGTGGGCGAGGATGGGCACGTAGGAGGAACGCGGTGGAAGATGGAAGGGGTTGGCTGGTGGCCCGCAGACTATCGACCCGACGCTCACGGCTCACGTCAGGAGAACGCAGCCAGGTTACTATATGGACTATGAACCTTGTACTAGCTGCTGGGTTTGTTATACCGTTGTATCACCCACCGTCGAATTCATATCTCGCGAAAACTAGCCACGGTTGCGTGGAAACGGTACCGATTTCTGGTTCCAATCGGTTCTGAGCTATTGTGTAGCGGCGTGGGGTCAGGTGGGTCGCCAATTTGCCGCGGCTCGTGACCCTCCCGTTGGTTGGCGCCGCGGGGTGTGGCCAGAATCCACGTAACCCAGAGCCGCGGCTACGTAGCCGTTGATAACAATAGGCCACCGGCTTCGAGGGCGGAGGAGAACCACGAGCCCGACGAGGCCCGCGGAGGTACGAGAGGTGCGGGAGGACGTGCTGGATGTGAGGTTGCTACCAAGCAGGCGCATCGCCAACCTATTGTACAGTGCCCAGCCCTTCCTAAGCGGCTCATTGTCATCCGGGGACGGTTTGCCCGCGGTCTGCCCATGCGTCGATGCGCACAAACCATTGTCTCGTAAAACGGGCGTCCAATGGTACCGCGAGCTGCTCTTTTACGGTCTCGGTGCACAGACGCCATCGGAATTTTACGCTGCAATGGGAATTTTCTTTTCGATCCTTGCTTTATATGACCGACGGTACCGAAATCTCGAGAGCGAGAGAAGCTCGTACACGCGTGGGTATATCTATATACAAGTTTTCGCGGAGGCTGATTCATTTCTGACGAATACACTAACGAGTCGCGAACAAAAGAATTCTATGGAAGTTTGTTCAAGCTTTTGACTTGATTGGTTTTCATTGAAAACGGTCGAATACAATGGAAGCTAAAAGAAAAAAAACTCAAAGAGACTTCTTCGTATTTAGAATTCTGAAGGACTACACTCTTGAAATATGAGTGCGTACCTTATTAATAAGGAGAGAAAAACTAATCGATTCGCTCTTTCATTCTATTCAACCATATTTGGGATTCAGGTGCACGTATTAGGTTACAAATGTCGTTTGAAATTCGGACGAATTGGTGGCCATTCGAGTATCTAATGAATAATTCTGTGAATCAATGGTGAAAAAAAATAACATTTATAACGCTAACATTTACATTGATCAAGTTTTCCGCGCGAGGAAGACAAAAAAATCGCTGGGGATCTTTCATTCCGTCTTGTTTCGTATCGTCATAAAATTCCCTCACTTTTCCACGACTTCAATTACCATTTTTCGAATATTCTGGCTTTTTCCTGACCAGTGGCCACCACGCAACGTTCGAACAAAGCTCCTTCATTTCTTTGCTTTTTTTTCAGAAAAATCATCGCGTCCTGAATGCCTTAGGTAATCTCGAAGTGAGCTGCTCTAACTGTGAACGTATAGTACAAGTAATTGGGTTGAGTTCCAATAACTGTTGTAAATACGTCGCGCTCATCGTCGCCGATCAGCTCCGGTGCTGATTGTGAACGTGCGAAGTTGAGTTGTCAGAATTCTACCTACACCATACACGAATTCCGAACGACAAAGCTGTAATATAGCCCCAGGCGAATGACGTGTTACACCATATTTAGTTGGTTATTATGTACATATATATAAAAATACGGCAATGACATTTATATTACCCGAGGATACATACATATATTGATTTTACTCCGAACGCTATTCCCACAACGGTAGATCATTTTTTTTTTTTCCCAAAATCGTTGATCCGAGTGCCTTTGAACTCGTTACATCACAGCGCATAAACCATCGTGATCGCATTCCAAATAACTAATGATATTTGTATTAGCATGAATACCGGAATTGAAACACTCATCCTCGATATGTGTACGCTGGACAACCAATACGATTCTTTTTTTTTCTTTTTTTTTTGCTCGTGTGTATTACAGAGTTTGACAAATATAGGATACTATATTGGTTATTACGCAGTGATTGCATTGCAGCGGATTCAAATATAGCCGAAATGTGGTTACATACTATTTCGTCTGCCTCCCATCGTCTAATCAAGATTTCATATTTCATCGTTTCCTTGACTCCTCGAAAACTGAATAGCAAAAACTTGTCCATGTCAAAGATTACTGCACGGAGGTTGAGCTGAGCGAATCCAAAACATTAAACAAGGACTAGTAGTGGCATCTACCACGAGCAAGGTCAAAAACTCACGGTCTGTTCGAAAAAAAAAAAACAAAAAAAAAAGGTCAAAGTCTCTGCTATAGTGCTATGGAGACAAAGCGGCTAATGTTTCAACACTGATTACCAAGGACAACATATTAATCAAAGATGTACTTGTACACGATGCGCGATGGATGAATTCCTCATTTACTCTCTATACGACGCACGTTACCGAGAGTCGACGAAACACTCGTCGGTAAAACAGAGATCTCTTCGAACGCGATAGGTACGTTAGGGGCAGGGATGACCGTTATACCCAAAAATAATCGACGCATCGATTAATCGATTATCAAAAAAATAATCGACGCATCGATTAAACGATTATCAAAAAATAATCAACGCATCGATTAATCGATTATTAGAAAATAATCGAATATTTACTCGATTCAGTAAATTACTCGATTCAGTAAATTCAGATAAAGATGGCGAATTAAAAAAAATTTCACAATCCTAAAATTATCGTTGATCGGAAACGCTTATGTAGAATAAAATTACAAGAAAAATGAACAATTTTGTTTTCTAACGAAAACTTTGGTTTTTCAAGGTATAAAGCATTCGCATTCAAAAATTGTGTTGCTTGAGTAAATTAGGTGCAAAAATTTGTTGAAAATTTGAAATTTTGAACGGGAAATTTAAACCGGGAAATGTCAGGCAATTCGATATGTCATTGGCAATAGACACCTTTTTATTATTATGCAGTGATTACTTTTCACCTACCACCTTTTTTATTATACACTTATCGAGATGATGACGAATAGAATGAAGGGAACCTACAGCAAAGTTCAAAACATTGATCGATGCAGCGATTTTCATTTTTTTTTTCTCATAACGACGGTAAAAAAACGTGATTCATGCTCCATTAAAAAATGTTGAAAGTACAACACGATTGCGAGATAAATCTCACACAAGATGAAGTCTTGTTCATCCCTGGGAAAGGCCCGCTTCGTTCTACTCTAGGAGCACTCAGACGTTCGTGCATGATATCATCGAACAATCCCAGCGCTAAGAAGTACCTCCGAAGTCGGGCGTCAATCGTTTACGAAAAAAGGCGGCACTTGCGACATTACAAATACATAATTCATCCTTTCAGTCTGTTCAGGTACATTTTCCAAGACTGGGGAATATCGCCAACAACTAAAACAGAGTTGAACGGTCCCCAGGCACTGGTGGGACTCCGCCATGATCCTGTCCATGTACGGGATCTTTTTTATCCTGCCGTACCAGGCGGCCTTCGACATGTACCGCAAGGTCCATGGATGGACGGTGACCAAGAACTTCTTCATTGGACTCTACATCTTCGACATCATCGTCAATTTCAGGACAGGGTGCGTGCCGATGGTCAGGCTTGCAAGTTTTTCTCCTAATACAGGCTCCCCTTTGTTCAGATACTACGACAAGACTCTCCGAATCGTGCAGCTTGAGTCTCGACTGATAGCAGCAGAATATGTCTACCGTGGCACCTTCGTGTTCGACCTCGTGGGATCCTTGCCCACGGACCTATTCTTCCTGACCAGCTGGAAGACTCTGATAGTATCGCGAGAACTGGCCTCATTGGTCATGTTGTTCAGAGGATTGTCGATCTACTCGTACACAAAGAGGCTCGCAAACTCGTACGACATATCTGTCGACGTTAGGAACATAATGATCTTTGCAGCCGTTAGTGTCCTGATCTTTCACTGGCAGGCTTGCATCCATTACGTGGTACCACTGGCCGTAATGTCCATGGGGATACCCGAAAAACCTAGCAACCGTTCGTGGATAGTGGAACACGAAATCTGGGATCAGGACACCCAGACCAAGTACAGGTTCAGTCTTTTCCGGGCCGTGGCTATATTCACTTGTTCGGGATTCGACGGGGCTCCGCCTTCCAGCGTGGAAGACCAGTATCTGGCCATCACCTTTCAGGTCGTCGCAACGTTCATAATGGCCACGATAGTCGGCGCTCTGATGCACATTTACAAGGGCATGAACAGCTCGAGGCTGAAATACGAGGCAATGACTACTCAGCTGATGCAGTACATGCGGCACAAGCAACTGCCTTCGGAAAGCCAAGAGCGATTCATGTCCTACTTCGCGTTTCGATACCAGAACACTTACTTCAGAGAGTCGGAAATCCTGAATACAGTTTCGGCCCAGATAAGCCAAGAGATCGGCATGCACTCGTGTCGTAAGCTGGTCGAGAATGTTACATTTTTCAACAATCTACCGATGTCGCTTTTGGTCAGAATCGTCGCATTGCTGCGGTCCGAGATATTCCTGACCAACGATGTTATCGTGCGGGCTAACCAGCCGGGGGATTGCATGTACTTTATCGCTTCCGGTACTGTTGCTATTTACACAAAGTCAGGCAAGGAAGTATGCCACCTCGAGGACGGAGCTCACTTCGGGGAGATCGCTCTGGTCATGCCGGACGAACGTAGAGTCGCGAGTGTCGTTGCCGTCGAGATATGCGAACTGTACAGACTCGAAAGAGCCGATTTTGCGCGGACCATTCACCCGTATCCCATGCTTTGGGAGAGGATTAAAAAAATTGCCATGGAAAGGCACGAAAAAACTACGATACTCAATGCGCAATGACTTGAGTTGCGATTTTAAACGATTTCAAAGCGATGTCGAGGCAATTGCCATCAAACTCGTTTTAAATTTCAACGAGTCGATTGAATCCCTGGCTATAATTTTCTGTTACCCACGAGAATACAGTGATGAAACTATTTTGAAGATATCTTATAACATTTCTTAGAAAAAGGGTGAAGTTATTTTTTCAATTATCAGTAACATACAGGATATTGTGCATTCGATCAATTCTCTGGTTTCGTGGCATCGGACATTGTTGAGAAACTTATATACGGTGCACCGGGACAGCATTCTTCCTTAGTTTTTTCTGGAGCTTCGTCGGTGTATTTGATTTCAATTTCTTTGAGCTAAAAGTAACAGAACTGCAGTTCAGTAAATGGGATAGTAAAAATAGAAGCAAAATAATACAAAACCACTTACATCCAAGGTATTGCGAAGGTAATCTTGATTTATTTTAAGAACTTCAACCTCGTCAAAATCTAGCGTTAAATTCAGAGCCGCTACTCCGAGTTTGTCCACCTTTTCTCTCGTCGCTTGAACAAACGGCATGACTCTCTTCATAAATTTCTTCAACTCCGGTTTAGTATTTAGTTCCGCAGCGATGACTTTGTTGTCCGGCAACTTGTCTCCGTTTTTCTGTGGAAAAAGAAGTTAGGATTGTAAGATGGCTCGGTGTGACAAATCGACGTAGATATTCGGCGATTTTCAAACTACCTCGAAGAATTGTTTCATGCTTGTGAGAACGGCGCTCTGCCACGGTGGAAATTGTTTCGCAACCCAAATTATTCCGTGGGTGGGTATTTCGGGTGGAGGCTGCGCCGCTGCTTTTCCTTTGACTTTCTTTACCGTGAGTTGATTCTTCAGTAAAATTCTGAATGAATGGGCAGCTTCCATTAGATATTGGGAAGATTTCACCAATATTTCGTCAATGGGACCAGCCACAGGCCAGCGAGCGTACAGAATACTGCCTTTCTATAGCGGGAATGAACAGAGTCAGTATATTTTCGAAAACTTAACAGTAAAAAGATGAATTCGAACTCGAATTGCCTTATCTATGAGGGTCCAGACGTGTTCCGCGACGTGGGGGCAGATCGGAGACATCAAAATTGTCTGAACTTCTATAAACTTCATTATCAGATTCAAGTTGATTCCATCCGCGGCAGTAAGCTGCAGATACTTATCCCTCGCCGCTTGAAGTTCGTAGAAACCGGTTCTCAGTGCTTCTTTGTACAACATTTTCTCATAGTTTTCTTTAGCCTCAAGAATTTTCAGATTTATTTCACTGAAACAGAAAAAACATTATCCTGCAATCGAACAGGCAATAATCGTGATATCACACCTTTGAAATACTTTATCGTTGAATGTATCAGGATTTCCATTCCTGAAGGTGCTCTTCGTGGCCATAACTTCCTTCACCCATTCAATGAACGTGAAAAGTCTGAGGATCCCTGCATCGGCAGTGCTTTCAACAAAGTTAGCGTCTTCAACCGAGTCACCGGAATCGGCCAAACACAAGCGCATACCGTCAGCTGAGAACTTGCGCACTGCGTCAGAGAGCGTGAGGAAGTTTCCATCAGATTTCGACATCTAAGTCACGAAAAGAAGATCGATTATTCATCTGTATTCGAAGTTTTGTTCGATTTATTGTAAGAAATGGTCTGGTGCCTTGGCCGAATTCAACAGCAAGTGTCCATTGGCCCTCATCCCCTTTGGCCACATCTCGGGTTGATCGGGCCAAATTGCGGTGTGATTGTAGATACAGAATGTAAGATGATTCTGGACCAAATCTTTTCCGGATACTCTCAGATCGACCGGATACCAGTATTGAAACTCTCGTTTCATATGTTCAAGCGCTTCTTTATTGATGGATGTACTCGGCAGTTTAGCATCCTTGAAGAAGATGTAGTCCCATACCTCTGGGGTCATTTCTTCGGCTCTAAAAAAGAAACAACGAATTTGAGCAATGATTGTAAACACACGCGGCCAAGGTCCACTCACTTTATGCCCAGAGCATTGGGCTTGTCTCCCTTGAAGGTTCCACCTTGTATCAAATGGGCTACGGTGTAGTAAGCCATGTAGATGGTGGAGTCCGAAAGTGACTCGATGAGCCAGTATTCATCCCAAGGCAGTTTAGTCCCTGAAAAGAAAAGTTTTTAAGATCGAATCCCTGAAGTCTCAGGCTCTTGACAAAGGTTCTTACCCAATCCGTAGGTTCTCGAACACGCGTATTCGTGCAGCCAGTTCAAACAGGCGGAAAAGTTTTTTCTGACTTCGTCGTGGAAGGTCTCCATATTTTCCAGAGCTTTTTCCGCCTCTTTTTTCCACTTTTCTTCGCCGTAGTTCAAGTACCATTGATTGCAGAGAGCCACGACACACTCGTCGTTTGATCTAGATATTATCGTCTTCTCGGGCTCGTAATAAACGACGGCATCCTTGGCTTCGACGAGCCTCGTTTGCAGCTCTTTCTTAACGTCCTGAAGTTTCTTGCCCTTGAATTCACCGACCAAGAGTACACCCTCATAAAAACCTTTGAGATATACTATTCCTTTGGCTTCTAGAAGCTTGTCCTTATCGTTTTGGGACTGGATCTTCAAATCGTCGTAAACTTTTACTGCCGATAGGTTGCCCAGCTCCGGTACTTCGATTATCGGGATCTGCGGTGATAAAAAAATTAGTTTATTTCACCGTTAAAGAAACGATATTTCTCACGGGGTGAGACTCGACTCACAGGATCGTAAGGCAGCACCATCTCGTCTTTAATTCCATACTTTTCTCTCAGCGGTTGTTTCTTTTTCAAGTCTACAAGCGCCGCGTAATCGTCGGGAGAGTCGCTCGGAACCGAGGTCACGACTCCTGTACCTTTGTCTTCCTTAATGGTCAGCATTGGCAGAGTGTAAATAACTTTATTCATCGATAAAGGCGCATGAAGAGCGAGACCAAGGATGTCCTAGAATATTAAAATCAGAATATAGCAAATGTGATACGACATTCCTTCTGATATTCTACGGCGAATATTCACCTGGCCAGTCAACTCTGCAACGATATCTACTTTCCCTTCGACTTTCGTGATTCCTTGATAAGCCATATTTCGCGCCGATCTTTCGGTACAGACGAAAATATCACCGCTCTCAATCCTATGAGCGACGTACCGCATGTCCGGACGAATCCAGCAATTTGTCTGACCGTACATCGTTTCTGGTCTCAAAGTTGCAGCGACTAGATAGACGGGCTTGCCCTCTGCAGCTCTGAAAAGAAAGAATAGTTTTCACGTTCTAATCTAGTCTAGTCCAAGATCGAAGGCTATTCGACGTAAGGTGAACGACAATATACTTCAGAGCCTCTGGATACGGTTCCTGCACTTTCAGCTTGACGAGCGTGTACTCCTGCGGCCCGACACCTTCTCCGGTTGATCTGTCGTGATCCATGCAAGGCTGATTGTCCTTGGGAGAGAATACCGTGTAGCGTTTACCATAGGCGACCTTATTCCGTGCCTTTAGGTGCAGGAACTGCCATCTGACAAACGAATCGTAGAACGGATTCGCGTCCGTCGTTATGAAAGTTCTCCTCCAGTCCACCTGTTGCAGTAAATTAAATATTTCCGTGTAAAAATTTAAAGAGATAATTTGAACATTGAAAAATATTCTTTCATCGATGAAACTGTACATTTTTTGTTTTTGAATACTAAAAATAAATTCCTGAAAACAAGTCTTCGGAAAAACATGGTTTTCTATTCGAAAATTCACAGCTTATTCAATTTTCAATATTTTTGCGCAACAATTTAGAAAGATGCTCTTGAGTTATAATACTTTCATTAAAAAAATTGTTTGGTACCGTGTCTTTCAAAGATTATATTCATTTTGAAGTTTGAACTTGATGATTCGGGGCTTTGAAGGATAAAAGAATGAACCGTGTTCATTTGCTAAACACATTATTCAATTGGAAAATGAATCCGGGTCAAATTGGCACAGAACACATACGTGAATTCCGATGGATTTCAAGTCCTGCACAGCCAGCGGTGGGAAGTAATCGAGCCAGTAATTAGCATCTGCGAATTTCTGGATCTCTTCGTCTTCCAAACCCAGACTCTGCATGATCTGCCATTGGTATTTGGCACCCCCAGCCTTCGCCACAGCCTTGCTCTGAAAATATTGGTTCGTCTATAAGAAATAATTCTCACACGCAGGCGACTGCAAGCTGCTAAATTACGGTCAATGGTAAACCTTTTTTCCCTTGCTTTTATCCTTCATGACAAAATCTTCCTCCTTTTGTTCTACTTGCGCCACATCCTCCGGGAAGTTTGGCGGATTCCCGTAAGTTTCCATCTCTCTTTTCAGCTTGTCCGCGCAAGCTTTTATCGGCATTCCGGTGCAGTGGAACCCGAACGGGAACAAGACCTTCTTGCCTAGGAGACGGTTGTAGCGGACTGCGAACTAAATCACACGTGAAATTAGACAAGGGGAAACGTTAAACGTTAGTCGAAGTGAAAAGAAGCTCGATTACCTCGCATTTTGACAACGAGAAGGTGTGACCCAGATGAAGTCTTCCGTTCATGTAAGGATACGGAAAAGTAGCGAGAAATTTTTCGTCGTTCGATTGCCTCGGGGTTGACGGAGCCTCTTCTTCGTATACTTTTGAACTCTCCCATTTCTTTTGAACGTCTTGTTCGATTTTTTGTAAATACTCTACCTTGTAGGTACCCTTTCTCTCGGAAGCCTGTAAAATAAATAATCACTGTATCAACTTGGCGAAATTATAAACAAATATCGTAGTTCGCGCGTATTAAATATTTGGGCTCAGTTTCCGGGAAAATAAACGAAAATGATGAAATTCAAGGTGTAACTTTCGTCATGAAATTAATTAGATTAATTTCTGCTCATTCATAATATTATTCATATGATATTTATAGTTGATATTGATACGATTTTAGTCGGAATCAGACGCATATTCGGAATTTTACATAGGGCCCATTTTTGGCACCCACTTGATACGCTCCTCGCCGTACCAAATGAAACTAAAGAAACAGCCCGTTGTTTACACGCATATATTTGTAAAATAGGAAAATTGAAAAACGGGAATTCAATCACCCTAATAAGAAATTGGGAAACTACTAGGAATAAATATCGCGGTATTCTTCTAAACAGATGGGGGAACGGCGAGAAGAGGTTATGTTCACTTCTACAGCTCGATTTCTGACCGCAATTCAACCTAATCGTCTCGAATTCGAATCACCGTAAACTTCACTTGTTTGAATCTTTTTAGTAGCAACAATTACCATGATTATAAGCAACTATTGCTTAAAAATAAATCCGCTGGTGTGCGGCTTCCACAGTAGTAACAGTAATAACTGGATAGACGTTCGCCATGCGAACGCACAGCATACGGGTCGATTAGAAGCCTCCCCAGCGTCACCGAATATCGGAACGTGAACTAAGCGAGTGCAAAGTGATCATGGTACAAAATTAGAAATATGCATCATTCTTTCATGAAAAGTTGTAGATTTGTGTACGAATTTCTTGAAAATTACGTCATATTATTTTTCAACATATTTTTTATTTTATATTATTATATTTTAATTTTCAATACATCAATCTTGATTTTAAATATTCAAATTTTCCTAAACACCAATTTTTTTATTTTTACAGCACGCTACTTTGAAATGTACTACATTCGATAGTTGATATATCATTGACATCACGGGGATAATAATCGTTGTCTTACGAAAACCGTTGAAAAATGGATAAAAAAAATTAAAGTGCTTTGAGTATGATGAAATAACGCTATCTCATACTCCCATATCATAATCGTATTTCAGTATTGAATGAATCAATTTATTGAACGCGAATAAATTATCAATTTTGAAGAGTGTATTTGAACGAAGCGCAGTATTTAGTTCGTCATCCGATATTCGGTGGCGCTGGCGCAGCTTCTAATCGCTGCGATTTTTTATCTTCGCGATAAGAAAAAAAGTTACCCGGAAATGTGAAGGCATGCGTGAAACACGTGTGGCTCCCACACGTCATGTCAGTGCAATGCATGAGGCAGGAAGTCCGTTTCGTAATATAAAACCTACGCTACCATAAGTCAGCATTCAGTAGATAAAAACAAACGCGCAACGACTACCTACTCGACCGACGATAATCGAACCACCGCGTCGATCAGTCGAGGCTCTGAATTACCTACCTAGTGTCGGTAACAAAACTAGTTCCTCTCTTTCTACTTACCGACATGCCTAAAACACACGGTTACGGTCGGTAATGCAGATATATGAGTAAGCAGCTTCGATAAAGCATCAAGAGATGGCAACAGTGACTCCATATACGGATACTGCTTGTCTTGATTCGTTTGAGAATAGAAAATCCATCTATAATTATTCTTAGATGTTTGAAGCATAGTAAAAAATGTGTTATCAAATATTCTTATTTATTCAATGACCAGGTATATACATTACAAAAATTGGAGCTACATAACAGGTTTTACAAAAGTATCGTTTAATAAAACATTTTAACATTCACACTGGAGTAAATGAAATGGAATATAAAATTGAATCGAGATCTATGCATACATTAGAAATTCGAATTCTATGCAATACTTTCAAACCTGTAACGACCAAGAATATGAAAATGTATGGTATCTATAAGTCTATGAAACAATTAGAAATTGATGTTATACTAATCGATCGGGAAAAAATAAATTCAAGTGAAAAATAGTCACCGGTTACACCGTTTAGAAATAAAGTGTTAAAACTTAAAACAGGACGACCGAAAATGGTATGTTGATTTCAATATTTTTTTGTTGAATTATTGAATGAAAAATTTTTTCAAAAGTACATATTTAATGTTAAAATGATATCGATTTGTCAAATTTTCCAAATTTTTCTAACAGTCTAGGGAAAACCTGGATGTCGGAGAATTTTGTTGACCGTTTTTATTGATCAGGAACAAATTTTTCTCGCGTTCAGTTATCATCGATGAAAGATAAATAAGCATGTGTCCATACGGAAGGTACACACGGCCCAGGGTGAGATTAGAATACAAATCAATCAGCGAAACGGGCCAGTGCACATTTAATTTCCATTCTGCGCCCCCTCTGGAGCTGCCGAAGTCGATCTCTGTGGGCATGGCGCGGTATACGCTCGCAGGACTGGCAGCGATACGTTTGACGGGGGGTGACTCGACTCTGCCCCGAGGGCACGACGATACGTTACCCCGGGCCCTGCTGGAAACGTCGGTGCAACATCGTTTCCAGCATCCCCCGCGAAACCGGCTTCCCTACGTCGACCAGCACCAATTCCGACTCCAACTGCCGCTTATACCTACCCAACTCTAACTCGCCTGCTCAGTGCTCTGCCACGGGGCCGACGTCATTGCCAGCCAAGTTTATGGCCCAGACCGACGCCCATAAACTTTACGAATGGTAAATCTACCGTAAGATCATCCCAGCCGAAAATGATGTATCGTAGGTTTCGCGACGAACAGGACATACGAGCCGCCTCCTCGTTCTGCTGACCCCTGCTAAGAGGTGCTTAGGCCGCCCTTCCCCCCCTCGCGCCTCCATATTCTCTATATCCTCCAGACGGTGGGTGAAAACGCGCGAGTTTTCTACCTGGTCGTTGTCATTCGGCAAAGTATCAATTCCGCAACGATTACAACCGCATTAGTCGACTTATTTGACTGTGATGAGCGGAATTTGTTCAGCTGCGCGTAGACTCACCCCCCGGAAGATCGTCCCCACTCTGCGCCGCGACATTAGTCTTGCGGAACATTGCGTTAGGTGCAAATACGAAAAGAATAGAATTGGCCAGGTGTTTCCGGTCGAGCGATCGGTCTCAATTGCGGGACCGAGGATTGTTGCGCGACATACAGCCCGCAGGCACCCACCTCGTATATACCGTGCGCGAACGCTCCAGAGGACACGGAGGATCAGTCGGGTCCGTTGTGTCGCTCCTTGCCTTAAGCCAAGCTTTTTCCCGGGCGGCATGTCTCGTTACATACCTAGTAACGCATTTTTCTACGATATCCATGATCCCTCGACTCTCCTCGACGGCTTTCGCTCGGTCAATTCGCGAGTGCAAATCTCCGCGGTGTAATACCTGAAGGCGTCTTGGACATCGGACATGCAAAATCCATACTGTAAAACTGTCTGTTGTGAACTTCCAACAATGTGTAAGATAAATAATATCGATAAATTCAAATATGTGAATGTGTAAGAGTTTTATTCACATACGGGAGTCACGAAATCTCTTCACATTTTAGTAAAATTAATTTACAAATATGACGAATTGACTGTACAATATTGTGAAGTTCGTACGCAATTTCGTATTTTTGCGATGAATAGATAGCAACATTTAAAATAGAATAGAATAGAAATAGAATAGAATGGATCAATTGACATTCATTGTCAGATCAGTTGAGAATCTGTCCTCTGAGGATGTAGTTCGGGTTGAAAAAGGTTCAAAATAATGCGATTTTCAAAAAACTTTTCATCGTGGCTGTCTTCACTAAATACATTCGCCTATTAATATCTGCAAAGATCCAATCCGAATCTGACTTTTAAAGTGTTTTAATCCGGACTCAACAGTGATAATCTGTAAAAAATGATCCAATTGCACAGCTCAGAATGAGAGTGATAAATGTCACGAAAAGTTAAGACTGGTGAGAAACTTGGGACTTGTCATCGGACCAAACTAATACCAAATATAAAACAATATGAGTTTACTTGGACTACGCTTATTCTGGAGTTCTCAACTGATATGCAGCCTAGCAGTACCAATTCTTCGGAGGCCTTTTGGGTGCATCGCATCGAATTTTCAGCTTATATAGATCAGTTTTTTTTCTTAGTTTTGAGTGTAAAAACTTGTAAGTATACAATAGCAATTATAGAAAATAGTTCTTAACCCGAACTACGTGCTTGATGTGTAGCAAATTCACAGTAATTTTTGACAGTGTATCGCAGGTAAAGGATATCAGGGGAATGACGAACTTGCGTCGATTACACGCATCGAATGTTTTCCCGCATCTGCCGAATTCGTTGCCTCTCTTTCATATCCACATTAGAACACCTATGTCGTCACGGAGTACTTATACCTGAACCGCAGATTAAATCGGTCGAGTATAATGGGAGCAGCCCGTGGTATTATGCTATTATACCGACTCTCGGTTCAACAAGATACCGGATAATGGCTCACCTACCCCGATTCTGCGGATGAATTTGCGGTAAGATCGCACGCGGAATAGGCGTACGACCATCGGTAGGCGCGCGGGAAGTTTACGACCGGTGAATAAAATGCACATTATTACAATAGACGAAAAGATTTTTATTCTTTGGCAGTAAAATTGTTTTACGACAATTTTGGATTATGCCCAAACTCGTCGACTCGAGTCACTCGGTGTTTAATAATGATAAATTCACACGGCGAATGTTCGTCCAAAGGGTGGAAAACGCGTTGAAGCAAAGGTCGTATCATTCCGATCTCTTCGCTTCGGTATAATGCGGATATAATACCGGCGAGAGACGCGTATAACCTGGCATACACGAATACATAGACCGAGATGGTGAAATCCCTGACTCGAATCCGATTTAGGTGCGGGTCGAGAAACACACCCGTGACTGAACCGCTGAAAATTGCTTTTTGGCTTTCGAGAATACGCCAACCGATTCCCTTATTTTTCTCCCTCCGCGTCTATACTTTCCACCAAAAGCGTTATCCTCACCCCGCCGCCGTTTATTGTCGTGCCAAAAAACAATGGCTGGGTGTAATAATTTCTGAAATGTGGTATTTTAATCTGCGAAGCATTATTCTCGCCCTACACAATCTGGCAGAGAGCTGGAGGCACCCGTTCCCCCCTTTATTAACACCGAAAAGAATCAGCGAAGATGGGGGTAAGAACGAGATAATGTATTCATACTCTGAATGCCCGCAGGCATGAGAGAACGAGAAAACAAAAATATAAAATGCGAAAAAGAACGGCAACCGCGGCTCCATTGTGACTCTCGTCTCCTCGGAATACGAACGGACACGTGGGGAGAAATTACACACTCTTTCACGGAATAGTCGAGCTAATCGTTGCGGAAGCGGGAAAGAAAAGGGTGAAGCCTGCAGTGATCCCTAAATGGCCTTAAGTGTTCCGAAAATGCTACAGATTGACCCGGACTGCTCCTATTATGGGAAAACGAACGGTCAACCTCATCGAAGATCGGGGGTCGTTTACTCCGACTGAGCGGTGCGAAGGGGTGAACAAAGAATAACGAACAACGTCCGGATCGGTGGCAACGTAATTGGACATCGAGTCAACGGGTTTTTGATAAAAATGTACGATAATTATGATGCGAAAAGGAGGAGTCGGTAAGAGCCTCCGAGGAAGCGCATCAACCAGACAGACAGACAGTCGGGCAGCATCTGGTGCGGATCTCCACTATGCGGATTCGAACTCCGCCACCACCGTCGCGGCTCCCGTTGTCCCGGAGTTACTTCCATTACGGTGAGCCTGAATGCGAGCCGATACTCTCCGCGGGAAACCAACGAGCCTACCCACCCCGACCCTAACCCACGGACCTCGGGGTCCGCCCGTCGACCGGGTTCTCCGCGCCACGCACTCCTCTGAAATAATAATAGAAGAATGAAAATGAAAGAAAAGGAACAAGATAAAAAAAAATATAATAATAAAAAAAAAGAGAGAGAAAAGAGAATAGGAAAAAAGTAATAATCTCCGAGATCTTTTAAAATCCATCGAAGCAGACGAATCTCTGGGATTGTGTTGTGCGTTGTGTGCCGTCTACCAGATATATCTCTGTGTTAGCGAGGTACCCGCTCCACTTTCGAATGTATCTCTTCTCATATTATACCTGCACTTCCTCATCATCCCACGGACCTGATGTTTTAATTATCAACCGTTGATAATTGAGCCTGTCCTCATTCGCGAACGGTCCGATGGTTCGTTCGCAAATAAGAAGATCAGGGGTCAGTGTCCCCTGACCTGCAGACGATCATTATAATCAGACAGCAAGAAACTGAAAATGACTAACCGGTGCCTGATCGTCTTATAGGTCCAAACGACATCTTTGAGACATCTTTTGGACTCAGACAACATTTGGACGTCAAAAAGTGTTGGATACGTCATCTTTACGACGGCTATGAGACAACATTTATGTTAGTTATGTTCACTCAGAAAAATTTCTAGTCATAGTTATAAATATGGCATCAATTATTCTTCATAGTGAAACAAACTAAAATATACACTGTTAAAAATATCTTGAAATTTCCTATACATACAGGAATGGAATTTACAAATTCTGGTGGTTGATATGAAATTAGTATAAAACGTCTTGAAATTTCATATTTGTGTCTTAATATTGAAAAAACATACCAAGTTTTCAATCACTTTATCTCAATATTGATATCGTTCTATGAAATTTATGAAACTGTTTTGGACATTCAAAACATATACTATGATTCTTTTTTAGTTTTCAGTGACTGAGGTATTTCAGTCAATTATCAATAGTCCATCCAATTAAAAGCGTAAAATTATCATTCTGTGGTTGATTCTGCAACATCTTATATTCTGATTCGTGAAACCCATTTTTAAAGGAAATTATCATGAATTATCATGTCATATGAGTGCTCAGCCTAATTTTCAAAACATTCTGTAGGTATGTGAAATTTAGTATTATCTTGGATATGAAATTTACGAATGATCTCTGATAACAAAAAAAGTATACGTATATTGCTTCACATACATTTTTATGAAACTTAATAATTTCAGTTTGATAACGACAATGATAAACAGCGAAAACATCAAGAATTCTTCTCAGTGTATAAAAAGAGGGAATGGTAATTGAATAGCGTCTGGTCGAAGGACCGATCCGTCAGTGTGACCCCGGAGAAGATTGTCGATGGCCTCTTCAGAGTTCACTCGAACGACTGCAATCAGACTCCGCATAGACCATTAGGGAGTCACTGCGGGTGAACGTGAACGCGAACCTTCGGCCAGCTTTGATGCGGATCGGGAATATGACCTCCTGAAACACGAATTACGACGTACCCCAGGTTCTCTGACGCATAAGAGCGATGCATAAACACGGATGTGGCCGGAGCGCACCTAGACGTATCTCTCCGGTCGGATCTACGAATCGTCTAGTCCCATAAAGCCGCCTATCGCAGTCGCATCTACCCCGCGCGGGAGGAATATGCTAGCCGAATATGCCGGGCACCAGCCACCAGCCATTCCTGTATACGTAATATATAGGTTTCGTTAGGTTTCGGTAGGTAGGCCATGGACGGCTATCGAGCGATGCCGATGCGATTCCAATTCGTGGCTGTCAGCGGCAGGGCTGCGGGAGACGCGTCCATTCGGAGGCAGCCTTCCGTGAAATCCTCCTCTGCCACCCCGGCGTCTACCCTCCCGTGAAACTCACCCCGGACAAAATCTCTCTCGCTCCAGGTTTCTCGAACGCCGGGCGCTACCGGGACTCGATCGGTCCTTTCGATATAGGCGGCGGGAGTGCCAGGCGGCGTTAATGCGCCAATAACGCGAAGGTCCGACCGGTCAAAGTATCAATTCAGATTTTTCCCTCGGGGGGAAGCGGAGGTAGAAAAATAGCCGAGATTGATCAAAACGACTGTTATTTTTTAGGCTCTTCAGGATCCAGACGGTGGAGAACGAGGCGCCAGGTTTTTCGTTTATTTTTCATACACGTTGCGGGTGAGAGATTCAAATTGGTATATCTTTCCCTCGAGATACGTTGAAACGATCATTTTGTAACGTTAGCGGAGCGATAAATGCAAATTTAACGAAATAAAAGGCTTGGTAACGAGACGCGATAGTCGTTGGTTATTGTTGCCGAGGGACCGACGGACGCCCCCGGGGAACTGCGGCGTCGCGTGCCGTCTCTGCGGCCGCAGCTTTCGACGTTGATCGCCTCCTCGGGCCTAACAAGCCTAAACCCCCGACCTAAATCGAATCGCCGCTGAAACGGCGAGTCCCCTTACCTCACCGTATCAGCTATCGTCTCCTAGACGCCGTTCATGCTAATAACGTGCCGCGATACACGTGTCCGGTTCTCACCCTTCTACATTTATTTTTTATTTTATTTTTTTCTACCCACTTTGTGGGGGTTTGAAATTTGAATACCATATAACGGATGGAGTTTAACGTCGATACGATAAGTTTTTTTTATTTTATTTTATTTTTTCAATCGGAATTCCGTTAGCGAGAAAATAAACGGCGTCGCTCTTCTTCGTCGGACGTCGAATGGAGTAGAAAAGAAACAAAAAGAAAAAAAAAACTTGGGGACTTTCCTCGTCGTAAACACCTGCGCTCGACGAACCGGAAGACCAGGCAGCTACGAGCGATCACAAAAGCAGTTTCATCCGCTACCCTCAGGAACTCAACGTGGTAAGGCGATCTAATAACTTCTCGTCAACGAGGATAGCGACGAGTTGACTCGTCTACTCGGTAACAAATTTCTATCATCTCTCTCTCTCTGTAACGATAATTGCTAAGAAATTATACTTTTCGACTCTCGCGTCAACCCTTACCGCGGGTCGGCTCTAGAGTTCATCAAACGATTTCTAGACGAGCCAAAAGTCATACTAGTCGCGTGGGGTCGGTAATTTGTCGGGGTCACGTGACTCCGGCTGGTAATAAGTGCCGGTGTGCGTCGGATACGCGCGGAGGCAGGGTGAATAGTCGTATCGGCCTATGGGGTATAAGAGAAATACCTCGACGGTGTAGAAATTAGGGTAGGTAAGGTAGTTGCGATAAGGGCTGGTGGCTCGAGGGAGAGGCTCGGAAGACGGGAGTGGAAAATAAGAGCGGAGACCGGTGCGGAGGGAGGAGAAGAAAAAAGGGAAAGTTGAAGGGCGGAGATTAAGGGCTGCTGAGGAGATGAGTTTGTTAAAAAGGCAGAAGCGGGCCAGCGTCACGCATCAGAGACATCAAAGGGACAAGACGAAATGAAATCCAACCGCGCGCTGCCCTCTTTCCCTCCTCCTCATCCTCATCCTTTCCTCCCTCCGGTCTTCGGTCCTACGTGATCCACTCTTATTCGGAGCTTTCTTCCCCTCTGACTTCCACCGTCGTTCGCCTCTTTCTTCCGGCGATGGGTCTCGCGTCCCTCGGCGAAAAGGGGAAACCTGATGGTTCATGCGCCTCCCAAAAAGTTATCTCGCTATTTTTTTCTTTCCTTCTTCCTTTTGTTCCCTCGCACGCGAACTAACCGCACGCCATTGCTATATCTTGGACAGTTTACCACCCTGGGCGTTGCGGTGCGTTTCTTTCCGCAATGGCTGCCGTTGGATAAAAAAACGACGAGATATTTTTTTTTCTCGAAATTCGTGGCACTCGAAAAGTTATCTCGATCATTTTATTAGGCAAAGGGTCTTCGAACGAAATACAGATCTCTGGCTGTTTCTTGGAAAGTTTCGACAGGCGGTCAGACGATAAAATCATAAATATGTATCTTGCAGAGATGGAAATATAACCCGCGGTACGTTTCATGGAAATTCTTTAATTGAGTTATTTTGTATTGTCTGAAAGTATATATATAGGAAGGAAATCCGCGTGAGATTCCAGCCTTCGTGACGTTACGATGCTTTTAGATGGTTAATCCGTAGACCAAAGTTCGCTCTTATTACGGTAGTGTGGGGTGCTTGAGATAATTGAAAAAGAAAGATGAAAACAATAATTCTTTCCCGGATTTTCACGTTCCTCTTCGCGATTCTATACCTGTAAGAACTTTGAATTCGCTTTTACTCGCGGTTCTCCGAAACGCGAGGATTAATTGCGGATTAATTTCAATATTATTTACAAAGATTTGTGGAAAATATTATTCGCGGCTGTTGGAAAATGTTTAAAACAATTTTGGCCAAACTCAAACCTGCACAGCTTGCTTTTCAACTTTATGAATTATTAATACGTCCGTCGCGCCCTGCTCCGGCTCAACTCATCCGAATTACCTAAATAAATATGACCCTTCTTCTGGAGGAACAGGAACCGAAAAATTTATCGATGTACAAACAAAAAAAATTCCCCTTTACTTCTCATCAAATTATATTCTAATTCCCATAATCATAATCGTCCTCGCGGTTCTGCGAGTACTCGAAGGGGGGAGTCGAGGTCGTCTAATGAGTCGTCGTAGAGCCGCGGAGTTTCGCAAACCGCAGACGTAACGAGGCCACCGATAAGTGGCAGCGACGTCGCGTCGAGTACGCATGCATGTTGACCGTAGAAGCGGTGCGCTGCGCACTTGCATATAATGCATAATGTAGATACGCGGTACTACTGACTGTGCGATGTAAATTTGCCGACATATTCCGCAGACAGGCCGTATCGTACCGTATTGTGAGCACGTATATCTCCGAATAGACGGCGTCGCGAATCCCCGTAGGACGATCGCGCGCCCTTTGGCGGCCGCAGCCGCGAGGCCGCTTCCATGGCAACGGGAGGATAACGACGAGGGCAAGGGACCGCGGGACCTAAAAAATGGAAGATTCTTCAGTTTTAGAAACGTGTTAGATAGCCGGAAGAATTTTGCCTCGGAATTTGGAATTCGGACCTCGAGTCCGCCCTTAAAATCCCCTCGACGCGGGGCTGAGTCGCGGATTGATGTGTTTGCGAGGCACGCTGATGGATGATCAACGAACGCGGCCATGCCGTCAACGCGAGGTCTATCGCGGTAGCGTCTCAACGTAGACAAATGTCCTGCCTACCCTCCGACACCCGGCCTTCTTTCACCGACCGACAAATGTCTCTGAGATTTATTATGCCGAAATGCCTGACACCTTCGTCTTATACCGCGCATCACCGTCAGAGAAAAACCAGGCCACCATACGGTAGCTCGCATCGCGATAAACGACAAAAACTTGACAATCGCAAAGCCCACGTTTCTCTATTTTCCAGCGAAATTCTGAATAACATTATCATGACGTCACCCAATCGTGATATGAGCTACGTTATTCTATCATTCGACGTATTTCTATGGTCGATAGGCATCCGCAAGTAAAAGTCTTTGGTCAACCAAAAGTCATAATGGTCGACTTTTCGGTATTGTCTATCGTTTGACTTCGTTCAGAGAACATTCGTGAACTTTTTTCCAACGTATAGTCAACTATTGGCTTGACATAAGACAGCCAAGACGTGTGCTACCCAAGTTGATTCAGAAAACTGTCTATTATAAAAGCTCGTTTCTCGATTCCAGGCAACTTCAGACTGTTCAGTCGTTAGAATTTCACCCTGTACGCCAATTTATGTAAAAAGGCTCTCTAACCGTATCCAAATGAATATATAAATAAGTAAACGAATAAAGGAGTATGCCTCAATTATTTCGGACAAAATTTTTTAGCAGGATGAACGAAAGTCATTGGCTGAACATTGATTGTTATCCCGAATCGTTTGATGACGGCGTCGAAATGGCGACGAGTTTTTCGGCCGAAAAATTATAACGGTACATAAAAAAAACCACGAAATGACGCCGGTGCATTCAAACCAAACGAATGTCACTCGATACAGGTATGTACACCGTAGGTGCGGTGCACGTCTGTAGGGGTGGGTGTCGGGATTCGGATGGGTTTGCCAGTTCCACAGCGTATTTGTGGACCCACTATCCGGTCGTAAATAAAACGAAGCTAAAAACAAAAACACAACGAAATAGTGAACAAATGTACGCATCACTTCCGCAACATAAAGTTCAGCTCTATGCGAATCGCGGAACCAGACGTATCGCAACGTTCTATGTTTCTTCTGTGATCTTCGGTCAGTCAAACTGCGTATCACCCCGAAGTGGGACCACGCAGTTGCACGGAAAACGGTGAACTAATGTAATTCAGTAAGTTTATCACCGGCCCTAGGGAATTGATGTGGGTTTGCGTATAACTAGGGGTAAGTTCCCTCCTCGCAGAGGGCATCGTCGACGGTGCAGTCAGTTGGCCGTATTTCTTGTCTGGTGCGCTTTACGGTGCCCTGCTGCTATTGCTACCACCACCGCCGCCTCCACCTCCTTCCTCGACGTTATGACCATAGAATGGATTATCATTTCTGTCTAGTCTCCGCTTCTGCGGCTTCACCGGCCCCCCTCATAGAAACTCGCGAAAGGATGCAAAACGCCGCGAGATACTCAAGAAGTTTCGCGACGTCTGAACGCGTCCATGTATGTTCAGCAATGCGGGATGACTTTGAACAAGAATCTCTTGAGGTTGTTAGAAAAGAGAAGGAGAGATAGAGCCTTGTAAAAGGTTAGAATTAAACGTATAGGGCCGCCATCGTTAGGACGACTCGAGTGGAATTAATTTGAATGTTTTTTTGAACGTTGTATACCGAACCCCGTTCTACCTTTACGTATATCGCCTTAGGCTCGCTCTCTCCGGGATTCAACCCTTGTGTAAGAAGCTACCACCCACCGGGCTGCCCGCTTTCCGCCCCGGAGCTCCGACCGTAAATATACGCGATATTGCGGCGGACCGCAACGGGAAGAATTCTGCAATTTATCTTCGCTTGTGTCAAGCTACAAACGGTGTTTTATACGGCATTCCACCGTATCGCGGTGGAAGAGACCTTATTTACAACTTCCTCTCGCATCTCTTTCACTTCCGATGAAAGAAATTCAAAATCTACCTACTCCCGCCTCTGCGATATGTCAATTATAAACACGAGGCAATTAAAGTTCATGGGGTGTTGTAAGGACGGCTACCGCCTGGCGGGTCATTACCAAATGCAAATAAGATTCGATGGACCGATGGACCGATTCGTGTGAGGTCGCGTGCGCCGAATCGTTTAACCGGTTGAGCTTAGACCCTCCTTCTTACTCCCCTTATCACCATGTGCGGGAGCGGGATGGATAGATGGATCGAGAGAGGAAGTTGCAGCGCACGGGGGTAAGGTATAAAATATGGGGAGACCCGGAACCCGGCACGCGACTCGACGCCGACCTCGTTACCAAAGCGATCGCTTATTTCAAACACTGCATTTTAATAATGCACCAATCGGGAACCGAAAGGGTCTCAATATGCGAACGAAAGGGCTTGGTCACTTCATCAATTCAGTTTCGAAGTGATTCCCATTTCGACGGAGGCAAAAGTTCACTTTATTGGATCATTAAGTCATGAGAAATGGCAAAAACAAGGCGACATTGTGATGCCAGAAAGGGAATGTGAAGTAAACAGATATAATAGTCGAAGTGTTCTGGTTCATGTCAGGACTAAGATACTTAGAGCAGAATATATGAGGCCTAGAGTTTAGTCAAGTGGTTGCAGCGATCTTCAGAATCTTTGTGAAGAGTGAAGATGGTCCAGTCATGAATTTCTTACTATTTATATTAACAACTATCCCATTTCCAATACACTTTTGAAAAACTGTGCAGAAAGAGCTTCGGTTGTCCTCTCGAAAAAGATGAACCAGAAACTTGATCCATCGATTCGTTTCTAAGATACAATGCATTGTAGTGCACCAATAAGTTATAAGGCATTATGTCAAGTTATGTAATCCTGTAAATGGATTATATAAATATAAGTCACACGACGGAAGCTGCACAGGCTTGACCGGTCACTGCGAGCAGTATCCCTAAACAAATGAGTAAAACCTAGTCAAGTCCGAGTGAAGTTGCGACATCGTCCCGATGTCTGAAGTAAGAATTGTCATAAATAATCAAAAGTCACGTAGTCACATCATCTTATAGATCACTCTGCTAAATGGAACGGATACTAATTACGCAGTATATAATATAAATCCTCAAAAAATGATGCAGTCGTCTTCCGATTCAATAATTGAGTGACAAACCAACGATTTTTCTCTTACTCGATCCAAAAGTGTAAACAGTTGTATGAATTTGTGACAAGTAAATCAATCAATCAATCAATCAATCAACCCTGAAGTAAGTCACCAAAATTACTCTAATAGTCTAATGACTAAATCTTCTGGTCTCTTATCGGTCATCCTCGGTTCTGTCTCGATAAATTATGCGCGCAAGCTTTCCGCAAGCTATTTCTATTGGAAGTATCATTATCGGAAAGGAGAAAAGCCTTGATTGAAGAGATAAGGTGACTATCATCAGGACACCTGACTTCGACGTTCTGTATCTTATTGTTAGTGTCCAAGAATGGTGAAGCATTCGGACGCAAAGAATCTCAAGCTTGTTCTGCTCCTCATTTCCAACAAGCTTGACAATGTTTCGGGGACTGATTGTGAGATGAGCTAAGTCGAAGCCAAGTGTCTCTCAACAGTAAATGATCGAGTTCGAATAATTGGTGAGTTTCTGAGCTTGGCATAGAGCCACTCTCTCATGGACACCCCGAGTCCATGGAGTATCGTAAGCCGGCGTGAGATCGATTCGTCCAACACACACGGCGTTCCTTTGTGGAAATGACCGAGTCCTGGCACACGCCTGGAGCTCATGGGGTCCTGGGGTAGGAGAAGGACAGCCGAGTATCCAAGTAGGAAAAAAGTAAGTAGGTTTTTATTAAAGCGCATCGAACGGAGGTTGCAGGGAGCTGAAAGCTCGTTTCGAAGGTGACAAGGGAGGGGCGTCGCGACGGCACGTGACGTCTCGTGTCTGGCACCCCGGGTATATGGCTAGTAGAAGAGTGAGATCCCGCGGGTCCATGAAACGATCTATGAAACGATACGGACACCGAACCGTTTCGCATTATCGTAGCGCGGTGCTGGCTGCACTCCTGCAATAGCCCGGAACACAATTGCTCGGTGTAATTCGATACGATATCGCTAGAATTAAAGTTATGATTCCATTACAATAATATACAGGCAGGTCTTACTGTCGACCCCACACGCAGACACGTGCCACTATTTCTACCAATTATAATATGCGATTTGATACAGCGCTCAGCCGTCTGACACTGACGACTTAATTCCAATCTCGAAAGCCCAAGAACCGATCGAGTGCTCTCAACGTTCGAGCTAATCAATCCTAATTCTACAAGACTTTCGTGTAGTTAAAGTGTATTGAATTCACATTCATTTTTTACAGTGCCGAAATGGAAACGCGACTGTACGAAAAGTGCAAAAAATTGTTGAAACGATTCTGATAAATGAAATGATAAGCGCTATCCCAGAGCGAAATCTAGATACATATATGATATTACAATCGACGTTTGGGGGTTGATATTTAAAACGTGAATTTGATATGTATCTGGAATTTCGACTACCGTGGCTTTTGGGTGGAGCGAAAAACGAGTATGCAGCATCAGCGACCATTTGACCAACGCAGCCGAAAAGCAACTGTGACAGAGAGGTTTGTCCGGTGAAAAGAAAAACAGAAAAAATAGAAATAAAAAAATCGAATAAAAAAGTTGTAATCTGACGAGACTGGCCCACGAAGCGTTAACTGGTACGCAATTTATAAAAATAACGATGAAATTACTGTTGCATGAAGTCTAGCGTCACAACGTACCCGGTAAAATCCTGCAGTACAGTGGTTGAAAACAAAAACCGTAAAAAGAAGAGTCGAAACGAAGAAAAGTGGAGGAAAAAAAAGTCATTCTTTTTTTCAAACAGAAATATTCAGTGGAATAAAAGACAGAATCACGAGTGTTGATATAGCGAAGTGCGTTTTTAGTCCGTCATCCGTCTGTCCGGTGATTAATTTTCAGTCTCTTCACGATCGAAAAAATATATTCACTGACACGTGAGATAATCGTCGGTAACGATGCCGTCTGAAATCCGATTAATTAAGAACGCCGATAGAGAGGCTAACGATACACTCGACGGGCCCGCGACCATTAGCCGGATGTAGAAGCGATTCGATACCTCTGAAAAACAGCAAAATAATTCAAAAAACGTTTACTTCTTTATCCGAAAAGTCAAACAGGATCGAATGATGTTCGAAATTGATGTGAGAACACTTCTAGGTCTGAACCTACTCCGATTTCTGAACAAGCGAATGAATCATTGCCGGATGATAAATGGCGATCGTCCAGCCCGGCACGGGCAGAAAGCTTCCTCGTATTCGAACCCGGGCACCACCAACACCGGCGCACAATCCTCGCCGAGTCGATGCTAACAATGTTTGCAGATATATTGTATCTCATGCATCACTTGCTCCGCAAATTGTTTTATAAACAGATTATAGCGACAGCCGCCCACGCAGTGCTGAACTGCGGGCACCCCGGGTCGCAGGACGCTGTAACAGCAGTAATACAACCACCCCGCCTCCAGGACCCCGAGGACCTTATGCGCGCACCAGAAAACCACCCGGGCCCTCCGTCGATGCGGTGAAACCAAATGTCGTATCATATTCGACCTAATTTTGATTGGGTTTAATGCGCTGGTTATTTTTATGGTCATCGCAGCTGGGGGACACTGCAGCTTTGATCGCTCATTTAACTTGTGGCTTTCCGTTTATTTTTCTTATCCAGAATATTATCCGTGTTTTTTCATTCTTTTTCAGGCGAGTTGACTCGGTGGGTGAAATATGATACGCGGTATAGAAATAGGAGTAATTTATCGACGGAATGTATAAAATGATAAAATGAAAAGAGAGAAGAGAAGAAATTTGGCGGACCCTTCTTACGTGGAGTGGAAGACCCGCCCGAGACGACATGGAAGGGATCGAGTCCTAGAGGCGGAATAAAACGATATTTCCTTCCAGTGAAATGGGTAAAAACTCAACGGGACTTTTCTCGTTATAATAAAAATGGACGGAGCCTGTATAACACTTTATTGGAACGAATATATATGTGTCCCTTCCCTCTTTACACCTACGCAGCCGAATGATCAATTTGAACAGCACAAACTTATGGATGGAAAAGAAGAAAAAACTAAAAAAAATATTGAGGGATGAAAAATGTGTGAGAGTTTATATGGCAGGAAAGGGTGGATCCAAATCCGTGAACCTTGACTGGGTTCCAAAATGGCGACTGCCTACGGAGCGTGAGATCTAGTTTTCAACCAATTCCAAGTAAATTTCGTTCAAGAATCGATATTCATACGAGGTCAACCCCGATAACCAGAAACCAGATATGGAGAAAAATAAATAGCCGACGTATTTTTTTCGATTGTTCGTCATTCGACCGATTTGAGCACGACGGTCTCCAAAGTCAAGATGGAAATCGGCGTTGCCAGGGGGCGGCGGTCTTTTATTTAAGCATAATTCGAAAGACCGCGAGCGAAACAAAGGCGCCCGAACCCCAACCCTTGAGAGATCTGCACCGAATAACTGCGAAACCAGCCGAAAGACATCAGAGACGAAACGAGAGAATCGCGTTACGCCGGAGAACCACAAAATAAGTGAGAAGGCCACGGGGGGTGGATAACTTCGTTCCACTCGACGACGAAGGACTGTCGCGGACGGGGCGCAAGCCTCCCTCACGTTGATTGGATTTTACAGCTAACAAGAAAATTATATTCGAGATTGAGTAGTTACCCGGTCGCGGCGTCGCGGATTTTCCCTTTTCTCCAATATTTTCCCGTCTCTTTCTTCGTGATAAATTAAATATCCATAGATAAACGCCGCCAGCCTCTGATAGATCGTGGAATAAAATCTCAGCTGTATAATAAGACCGCAATAAAATTTGCTCATGCATCACCGTCTCGGCTGTAATAAAGACGGGGGTTATTTTTTTTTTTTTGTTCTTTCAAATTTACGCAAATTTATTGCTCGACTATTTCTCAGCCCCCGCCGGGTTTCGTTTCATTTCTTTAAAACTTCCGAAGGAATTATTAACTGCGCCAGGACATTTGGCCTGTTTCAAAATTCAAGGAAGTCTGGCCCATAAAGCCACGCGACCGGAGACCGCGAGGCGAGGCATCACGATGCTGTTTCTTCCGCTCCCGTCGGTTCGATCCGAACTCCTGGTGGTCGGCGCTGCCCGCCTTCCCTTTCGGTTCACCCTGCGTATTCCTCAGGGGTGGGGGTGAAATTACTCCGTGCAGCGTCGAGGTCACAGACCATTTACCGTGAGGACTGGCTCACAATAAACACTGCACTTATGTGATCCGGTGACAGAACGTCCCCGGGGAAGTCCCGGTACCGTATGACTGCGGGTGACCGCTATTACTGGTCCAATGACCCGCGACCACGCGAAACCGCTTCCGGAACTTTGCGACGTTGTACGGGAAATTCTGTACACATCGAAAGTACCTCGATTTCAAACGGGGGAAAAATTATCCAAAAATTATCCAAAATCACATGATGAATCAAAAAGGCATGACAAATTATATGATTCTTGATGCATTGTACCTAACCGATAAGCCGTGCCTGTATGATTCATTATGTAATTTTGTACTGCATGTTCGTTCAAATTCACAAAATAAGACACATGATAAATGACGTGCTGAATGCATTTGTAACATTAAATTATTTAACGCATAAACATTTTTACTGGGGCAGTGTTCGTTGAGGAGAAGATAACTCATGGTCGACTTCACGTGTGTTATCGCGAATTTCGAACGGGCGAAAATTATCGCAATGAAATGCGCGACTTATATAATTTATTCAATTCGTGGAATAGCATATGTAGCACATGCGTAAACAGTAGGTATAGGAGTACAATTATTATTGCGCAGTGGCTCAAGCAGCCAGGTTTAAAAGCTTTGCACATCCAATGACGAACCGAAGGTGTAACAGACTCGTAAGACGTAGCTCCGGAGAAGAGAAGCCCCAGAAAGTTTACACTCATCGGTATTTATCTACAAAAAAGGTATTTTGCTGATCATAAAAACAGTTTATCTCCATAACGTTAATCTTATTATTAATTGAATTAAACCGTCTTTCAATCAATAAACCCACAAATGGTTTGTCCTGTAACGAACGAGCGAGCTATTCGCGTCTAGGGACAGATCGTAAAACGTCGCCCTTGGGACTCGGGACTTTATCGCCGGCAGAACCCCTTGGCAATTATCGTCAATTGTCACCCCGAATAAACTCTGAGGGACAGAGACCCGACTCGATTTGTGACAAAAAGTTAGTAGCAAAATTTGAATGAAAATCTCTTCGTTTCTTGTGTCTAGAATCATATTTGGAATCTTGTCGAATTTTTATCAGGTACTTTCAGAGTAGATTACTTTTCTAGGTGTCGTAGGTCAATAAAAACTCATCTCGTTGACGTTACGGCCTACGAAAAGGACCTTCTTCGGAACTGTAAATCGAAATTTATTTATAACAATAAAAACACATCCAGGTATGCAAATATCTTGTTTCTATAGATTCTATAGATCGATGGATGAATTTCGGTCTACAGTTCTGAAGATGGCCCTCTTCTAGGTCAGGGTTTAGGTGGGCCGAAATGTTAACTAGATGAGTTTTCATTGACCTTCGACACTTAAAAATGTAATTAATGTCGATGTCAAGAAAATACCGTGAACGTAATTCATTGAACGTGTTAATTAGGTCAAAGGTGTTTTTTGTTTGCGGAGACTAAACCCAGCTGTTCACCTAAATGGTATCATCCAACGAATATATGTTCAGACACAAAATATGGTCTATGATCTAGTTCGATAACCTACAGGTCTGTAACCTTGGAAATTTTCCACTCAAGCGAGTGTATTTTAGAAATGGCCCCGTGACTCCGATAGATAAGACTCAATAACGATGTTGTCATGGCATTGAAGTTGGACAGACGGGGATAATGATTCTTCTGTGCGGTTTAACCTAGATATTGATGAAAAAATAATTAAATACTTATACAGTTTGGTTCCCAATTTTAATCATAAAACATATTTTTCAACTTTCACAAGAATCAATCCATGTAATCAGGAATTCATAATTCACATCTTGCGTAAATAGATTAGCTGTGATTGTTAAGTTTCATGCTTCAAAATAGAAACGTCGAGCACGAAGTTTCTCAAAGTTCAGTGCATTCGACACACTTACTTGATGCTCTAGTCTGTAGATACGACTTCGCAGACATTAGAATTCAATGCGTTTCATGTTTTTTATTCATAGCTGACGTGGAATTCAATGCCATGCTTATCGGCTTTGTTATACATTGTTGCATTCTACTGTCAGAAAATTGTCTGAGAGATAGATTCTCCACCAGACATTCCTTTGAACCATAAAACTTCTAACAACAATGGCTTACAATTATCAGATGCAACAGGTGCATGACCGATTTGTTTCTTCAGAAGATACTGCGGTTCAGTTCGCTGTTTTTGATTAGTCACTCTGAAACTTCACACATTCTGTGTTTGAAATCGTGTTTCAACTTGAAATTCACGTACGTTTCTCAAAATCATTCCATGTGCTGTATGTTCAAGTGTAATTCTTCTGTCTTTATTGCTTCGAGTGTTATTCAAAAGCACGATCAACAGTGTTCGCTAAATCATTTACAGAGTTGTAGAAACATGATAACTGCTCACGCTTCATCTGCAGCTGTGAAAATAAATTGGATATCCATTTTTATTGCAAATCGCAAAGAGACTGACGCCTTATCGTATCAGCGTGACTGCCTATGACGTCAAGGGCACCTGTGCAAGCAGTACAGTAACATGTGACATGTGAATTATCGAAAATGACGAGCAATTTATATCATGTGACCATGCAATCTAGTCACCAATGCAATGAAGTTGCGCCATTGATCGCAGCAGAGCTTCACCTCACGATATGATACCTACATTAGAATTTTTCAAGTTTCGACGATATATACGCGAATTTATTTTTTTAACGAGGTAAATAAACAAGGTACTGCTCCACTCTCTGAACTTTGTTACGAGTCGTACTTGTCGTAGCAGAAATCTGATGGTCTTCAGGAACTTGGCAGTGCTCGAGCAAGTGCTCTCTTACATCCACTGCGCGGATGATCGTTTCGAGTTCAAGTTGGCGGATCATTTTTACGAGTATTATACAAAAAAAAAAAACACAAGTAGACCCGCAGGAGTACGAAATTCCTCTACCCGACTCGCATATAGTCCTTTCAATTTGCACAGAACTGAAAATCTTCTCATTTTCCCCGAAATCTGATACACCCCATAACCCGGTAGTCTAGACTCGTGGAGAGTATAATAGGCGGAACTGAAGTGGGGAACGCGAAGAGCCTATCTACCTACCTACTTACCTATACCCGAGTCTCCTTACAGCCGCGGAGTACCGTTGCAGCCCTTCGCAACGGTGTTCGCCTCGTCGAGTACAGACCGCCGAGTTGAATCAATTAAAGTTTATTCCGGGACCGGGTTCTGGAGGTGGAGGCCAGGGTGCACCTCGCGTCTTTTGGGGAACCGCGTACCCCGGGAGCCTACGTCCATCCCACAGGCATTAACCCCCCCGATTTCGTCACAATGAGAGAAACACCAAGCGAGGGTGTAACGACGATCGCCTTCTCGAATCCGGGGCTGGACCCCCCTCGGAGATTCGGAGACTGTATCGCTTACGAGTACGGGGTCCAACACAATAGAGACTCGCAACGGGCGGAAAGAATAGTTATCCGTAATGCGGGGTGATCCGACCGGAAGCTTCGATCGCACGGGCCCTTTTTCAATCCAGAGATTCCCCGCTGAGATATATCCCTCTGACCATTTCGCTTTACCCGAGGATATTCGGACCGTCGGTGTGAATTAGACGAGATTAATTAGATCCTCAAACCCACCGTATGTCGTCTGTCAGTATGGTTTCCTTTTACTCTGGTCAGAAGATTTCTCGAGTATCTCATTGCAGACGAAAAACTTTTCGGATATATATAACAGTTCCTAATCGCCTGACTTCGAGTCGATATATCGGTTCTAGTTTCCGATTGGATTGGTCCTCGAGAACTGGCGAATTGAATCCCTAAATTCGTCGGCGTGACGGCGGGTTCTCCCGAAACTTGCCGGTTATATATCTAATTTGTTAGATCACTGCCGGACCCGGGGTAGGATATACAACATATGTGTCATAGTTGGCCGGGGTACAAGTGAACGGTTGAATTATAACTTTTCCTACGATCGGAAGACGGGGAGCAATCAATATACTGGAAATTCGCCAAGGCTGAAACACATCGAAGGATGCAATTTAGACTCAGCTACGAAATGACCAAAGAAAAAAAACAAACGAGTTCGACATTCGTTTTTGGATTTTTGGTCGTTGACCAGGCAAAGGTGTTTGAATTTGATCCGCTAGTTTTTTCCGATTCGCGCAAGCTCCAATCTTTCTCGCTTTACGAATTCTCTCTCATCTCCGCTGACCCGTTAAGTAATTTCTCATTTTTCTCTCCCCGACGAGACAAAAGCGCAGTAAATCTTATTGTTCTTTTGTTGGTAATTAAGAGAGCTGAATTAGTTCGCAATTGTTCTCCAACGGATAATAAATAAGATTCCCAAGGAAAATTTCAATTCCGCTCGACTTATTTTCACGGAATTAACGACCGGTCCGAGTTTTTCTCTTACATACTTCAATTCTTCTCATTCACTCGGTAATAGAGAATCTCATATCATACCGGTTCAACTATCGTCGCAAAGAAAAAAGTCATCTCCCGAAGGAATGTGAAGGGGGAAAAAAAGTGAATTTAAAAAATGTTTACGATCGCGTAAGGTTTTGCCATTTGTCAAATAAACGCAGTTAATCCCGTTACAGCCAATCGAGAGCAGGCGGTGGGTAGTCAGGGTGGAGTGAGGGCAGTTACAAGGGAAGACATAACGTAGGGTATAACGTACGCGTCGCTCCGCGCTCGGCAGTGCTGATTGCAGCGGGTAATGACAGGAGAGGGTGAGCAGTAGCCTGGAAGTAAGTAAAAATTTTAAATTTAGTTACACTTCGCGTGGCTGAGTTTTCCGCGTGTGTTTGCCGTGCGGCCGCACACACCCCGGCCCCCCGTTCCCGCAACCCAACCTAGTTACAATCCCAGATGACTCAGCAATAGCAACAGGAACAGAAAACGGCAACACACCGACGGCAAACTACCTACCGGAGCGTAATAAGGGAGTAGGCTTTAATAAGGGCTGACGAATTTCACACTGACTTGGTACGCCTTGCGCCAGTGCAGCCCCGGCCGAATGCATCCTGCGCTATGTAGTATCTACCCTCGCAACGCCCGAGGGTTCACAGGGCGGAGATCCTGGGCGTGTGGCTGATTGTCCGAATAAAGTTTCAACCCTGGATCGGATGAGCCCCGCTCATACGCAACGACCGACTCGAAATTAGATACGAGCTGTACCTCATGAATCTATCTAATGCTCTCAACATTTTCACACTCTGAAGACCCTTATCTCGGAGCTCTGTAACAAAAGTACGAGTACCTATATATAATGAGAATTAAACTTCCGGTGAAAAGCTTGGAAGGATTTCGGAAGATAGACTAATTATAGGCGATCAAAATCATTAACCAGTTTCGAATGGACCAATCAAATATCCTTGTCTTGGTATAATAATTCAATCTTTATTAGTGCCCAGTCTCTCAGAGGTCGATGAACAGATCAAACAAAGCTCTGTACAATAATTCATCCAGATCGGTTGTCCAGAATTACGTTGACCAGTGCAGCGTGATTCCACAAATTCTTGATACACTAAAAATCATTTATAACATATCCAAAGTTCATTACACATGGAAAAATTGACTTTTTCAAAAATCACTTGTCGTAAGGTTTCCGGCACACGGTCGATCCGATTATGTCCCTTGACGTCTCATTTTCTTCGGAGAGCAATCCTTCATCGTATGAATGAGGGAAATTGAAAGACAGAATTTTTGGACCAAGTTATCAGCAAAATAGTGACTAGATTGTCGCTAAATTTCGATAACTGACCATAACTTATCACAGGCTTTTTTTCCTCAGTTTTCCTCATTCCCACGATGGAGAATTGCTCTCCGAAGAAAATGCGATGTCGAGAGACATAATCGAATCAACCGTGTGCCTGAAACCTTACGAAAAAAGTCATGAACTTTGGATAAAATATGAATAATTTTTCAAGTATTTAAAATTTATTGAATCACGCTGTACTGGTCCCCTCAAAACGTTTCCGAGATTTTTAAACTGATCCCTTTCCGAGGCATCGGGGGTAGTGTCCCCGTTAGATTTATATCGTGGAATGTGTCACGGGCCGGGTACGTGCGTGGAGAGGATAAAGAATCCGCGCTAGGAGTGGCATTAGACGCGCTCTCAGTTCGAAGGATTGTTTTAATGCCATTTAAACTAATCGAATTAGAGGAACACGAAGTGATGTGGCGATATGGGCTTTCGGAGCCTGAGCCTGAGCCCCGAGCCCCGAGCCTCGGCGCGATCGAGGAACGTGTATATATAACGCGAGGCGGTGAGGCAGCGAGGGGATTCCCCTGCGCGACTCCACAGCTGCCAAGCGCAGTGCGATCGCTCGACCGGAAGTAACGCGACTACTGCCTGCTACACGTCTCTCCCCGTTCGCGCTATTCCAAATCCCCCTCCCCTGTGTAACCCGCGGTAGGCTGTTTCTGCCGCTGTTCTCCTCATCGCCGAAAAATTTTCTCCACCACCCTCCGCTCTTGTCATTTACACGCTTCTGCGTGTACGCGAGTACGAACGGAATCAGCACACGCGTGCCATCGAAATATCAACCGATGCGACTCGTAGCTGTACAGATCGCATCAACGGTGCGCGATCTTGATGATTATCTTTCACGGGGACGGGGGGGGGGGGGGACGCACCCGATATTCCTCAAAGTCAAACCAGGTGCGAAAAATTCGACGAATAGGGTTCAGGATTCGGGACCACGATTCTGATTGGTCCTCGCGAAAAGGATGATTCAATTTTTCTAGGTTTTAATCCTTCAAAAAATAAGGGTTGAAACCAGTTCTCCTTTTGTCCTGCTAATATCTCACGGCCATGTTTGCCCTTTTTTTGTTGTTGTACTCTCAGGACCGTGATGTGCAACTGCCATGTGTAAATTTAGGCTAAACAGGGTGGCCACTCGATTCTCTGACGATTCCCGGTTTTCCCTGACTGATGTCATCAACATTTTTCCCTGATATTTTGATGTTCGATTCGATCAGAATCCACAAAAAATTGTAATAAAAAGTATGACGGTGATCGCATCTGAATTTCATGACCAAGGTTTTCAAAATCCGTGGATTTTATGAAATTCTCTGACATTTCCCGGTTTTTCAGACCCTGCTAAATCATTAGGTACAGAGAATCTTGCAACAAACTGAGATGTTTGATATTTGAAGAATCGCAGAGCGTCGTCAGTTTTTCATATTGAAGTTTCACTCTTCATCCTGAAACTTTTGACGGATAGGAAAATTGGATGTTTCCTGCTGAATACCAAATTGAGGTGATGCACCTTTTCGGAGTCGATAAGCTGCGAACGAGGTCGAGGGTATCCTGAAGATATGAAGTTCAGGACCCGGGATGATTCGAATATGGCATTGAGACAAATAAATCGGTATGATCGGGGTGCGTCCGGCTGTCCGTCCGTGCGCTTGACGCGCATGTAAGCGTGCGTCGCGGTGCCCCACGTTGCCCCACCCTTCGGAAGTCACCCCTGGTGTTTCCTCCGCAACCCTCCTATATCGAGAATGGCTCCGCCCCGTGATGCCGCCACTGCCACAGCCTCCCTAGCGCCCTAGAATTCCTCTCCCTCTCTGGGCATATCTGCACTAGTAAATATATACATATAGGTATATACATACAAATATTCCCCGAATGGTGTCTCATGGCATATGAGAGAAACCCGAAGCGTCATTCCGTCATGTTTGGGACGATTTTAAAGTTCTTCGCGATGCGCGTGCCTCCTTTTCTTCTACCCTATTTATTTCACGTAATCATTGAATGTGAGGGATAGTATTGTTGCGGCTTTTTTGGGTTAAGCACTTCGGATATAAAGATTCAAAGCAGACCGCCGCTGTAGGTTGGCGTTGGGTGTATCCTCTGGGATCGAGGAGGTATACGTTATGGTTGAAGACTCGTAAATAAATGGGATATACCGAGAGGTTTCGATCTGGACTTGGCTTAGGCTATACACCGCTTTCGGACCACCGATTTTCTAGCAAACAATTTTAGGTGGCTTGGGTATCCCGGATTTGGAACTCGGGATTTGGTTTCAACGCCCGGGATACAGATATACCAACGAGATTTAAACGGCTCCGTTTGATCCCATGGCTCTCAGGTCAGCGATTAAAATTTTCAAATAACTTTTCCCCACAAAGTATATCCGTGAAAATTGAACGCGAATCCTTTTTCAAACTTCAAAGAAACTAGAGACGCACTAATAATAAAAAATAATCATAATTATAATAAAAGAACCACATGCGGAATTCATTTCTGGGCTTTGCAAGATAGAATTTTACAAATATACCGACAGGGCAGACAGTGAATATAGGAAAGACTCTGGAAAGCAAGCGCAGAACCTTTACTATTTAATCAAAAGCCCCTGAATGGCGCGAAAGGCCAGGAAACCGCATCCAATACATTAGCGTAGGTACATACGTTACCTTCGTTTACGTATTACGTAACCAGACCAACTCCAACGAGAGAAATACGGACGTAGAGCTTGCGCTGATGCAGACTGCTTGAAAGTGATTCGAATATTAGCCAGGCACTACTAAAACCCTCTGAAATCTAACGGAATGCGCTGCCAATATTAATCTACCCACGTCTATACAGGGTGAATTTAACGTTGCGCCGTCGATTTGTAATTCAATCCATCGAGTAAAGAATAATTAGGAACAATTAGGCTCAATCGCAACTATATGGTACCTTTCAGACTTTTGCGCCTCTCGAAAAGTAGAAGCTTTTGGGACCACTGTGTTAATTAAATTCGGGACTCTATAATCTTCATGAATTTTGTTTTGGTTTAAAAAATGAAGAAAGATAAAGAAAATAACGAACGCTTGTATAACACAACGAGAGGAGGGAAGGATGCCCCTGTTTGGAATGAACCGCAGCTTATCCGTACGATCGCAAAGTATAAGCCAGGATGGCTACCCAACAACCTCAAAGTTTTTCCTACTCCTCAGTGCGGTGGATCTGAAGTTTGCTGATGGCTCTGACGGGTATCATGGGTAAAACTGAGATGGTAAGACTGATACAAGCCTATTCAAAAATCGAGACTGACGATGAGCCTGAAATGCTTCTCGGAATTACGTCGCGGCTCTGTAAACTGTACATAAGAAAAGTCTCGAGTTCTCTTGTATACCTACTAATGAAATGTTGGTACCCACACTGATATAATGACGGAGAAGCGTTGGATGTGAAATCGACTTCACTCGACTCGGATATACCACCGACCCTGAGGGGGAATGAGGGAACCGAGGAAACTGAGGAAACTGAGGAAGGAGGCGAAAGGCATAAGGCCATCCAGGGGTAATTCGGGGAACCTTCGCCTTTCATTAGTCGAAGTAGGCAGCGCAACCCCGGGTACACGTAACCGCCACAAGCACCGCATAGCGAAACCGAGAACCAGACCGCCGCAGCCTCAGCCTCGGATTCGGCTTCAATCCAACCATCCGAGCTCGTCTTGCTTTCGGTTGACTCGTTTTGAATGAATACAATGGCGAGGAGGCAGATGATATTGAATATGAAAACGGGGAATCAACGAACGGGCTTCCACCGCGTCGGTATTTCCATAGTCTGTATGTTTCGCGGCATCTCGCTGACACCACTCGCGATATTTCATTTGCTGAAAAATTTGTCAATCTGTTCGTTTAATCAGGGTAAGAGAAAAGAGTATACATAAATGAAATGGATGGATCTATGAATCTTAACAAGGAGAAGAGGCACTCGAAGATGTGAACATCGCAGGACGTTCGCAAAAGCGGATGGATAATTAGACGCACACTCGTGTATCCGTGCCCCTCGACGAACTGAGATCCTCGAATCTTCGAGCCGGGAGCGTTGCGTTGGAACATGGCAGAGGAGATCGGCGAACCCGGTGTAAGACTCTTGAGGCGACCAAGAGGGCCTCGCCGGGGAAGGTACCTTTGCACGCTCTACAAAGCTTATTATATGGGAGCTCGATGCCTCGGGACCGAGTTAAGTTGATGGCCCTCGAAGAACATCCTTCGTGCCATATCTCCTGCTGCTGTGCATCAAGGACGACTGCTGGTCCAACAGCTCCTCGTTCACATCGATTCTCTCCACAGCCACGGCGTCTGTCTGCATTTATACCACTTCGGTACGACTAGCGGAAAACTTGCGTCGTAAATATATAATATTCGATTGTTCGTAAAATCCTGCAGGATCGAGTGAAATTTGACACTTATTTTGGTTGCGATGATGCGGATTGAGTCCGAAGTGCACTATTTGTGAGATGACCAGTGGTGGCAGAGCTTGCGGTGTTACGCGGCGGAGTGCCGTGGGTCGACTGATCGCCTTTTCCGTAGAAGACCTTTATATATAGGCTTTCCGAATTTTGTGGTCCAGTTAACTAGAAAACCTCGTGCTTATCCAAGTCGGAGGAACCGGCGCAAAATTACACGGTAAACCTATCAAGCCGTGAAACCGGTATTAGGCGTCACACCAGCGAACACCCAGCGTCGGTGGAACGGTGCATGCCTTCCACCCGCCCCGTGGATTCTTAGACACCGTGTATATCTATATACGGTTTTTATACGCACGTGTATCGTGTGATTCACGGAACTCGAGCGATTCCGCAGGTTCATAAAAGTGGAATCACAGATTTATCGAAAGTTTGAGCTTGTAAATTGTAATAAAAACGAAATATTGTTGCCATGGTGAACCATGTGCTAAGTTGAGGCATCGTCAAGTCCACATCCGTATATCGGCTCCTAATTAAAGACTGATTAGTACGTTCGATCCACCAGCTCTTCTTCTTCCCGCAGTGATAACGCTAGTCCACATTTTTCGAGGAATGATAAAATTATAAGAAACCTTCAAAAACTTTGTCATTCTTTCATTTGTAGAGAACTTTTTCTACACGAAATTATCTTTGAAACAAGAAGTGTATAATATCTCGGTCAGACTATGACAAAGATTTTTTGAAAGTCAAGAATGCTAACGTATCGCGCCAAAAAAAGAAAAAAGATACTATTCCAAGTGTCACGCAAAAATATGATATCTTCATTCACTCAAAAGAGAGAGCTAACATTTTTCAAACGTTTCGTCGTCACATGGGTTCTTTCACTGACCGTAATGAAGTCTAAATATAAATCAGGTTCGTATAGGGTCAGTAATTAAAATAGCTGAAAAGAGTGCCGAACATTCCCCTCAAACGTAGGCAATCGATTCTGTAATACGACAATTAACCCATTTGCACACAATTATCATACCAGACGCTTGAATGCACCCTCAGAGACCGGATTTAATCTAAGGGTACGTTTTAAAGTGCAGTACTGGTGGTGACATTGCTTCCCCGTTATGCTGATGCGATCTGGACCTGTGTATGATCAAAGTTCCCTAGCTTGTGTGCCATACCAAGAGCCAATATCAATCCACAACTGAAGTTAATGCCGTACGAAAAATTCGCCTTAGGCGGAAAGGAAAAATTATTTTTACTCAAATCGGCTGAAAGTCCTGTAGACAAAGCCATCAGCATTCTCACGTGTCGTTAGTCTTCGGTCCCAAACGACTTTGAAAACAAGTTAGGCTATTCTGCTGGAGAACGCCGAGTACATTAACATACCTGCATTTCAGGCGATGGTCGCGGATTCGGGAGAACTGATAATATATTAACCGAGTTGAATACAATATTCATTATCTCCATTCGTGAGCGACTCTTAAAGATACGTGATTCATCGTATTCTATTAACTCGGATTATTACCCCACAAGTTTAGCGAACAAAAATAAAAAAATACTGAGAAACAGCTGTAAAAAATAATAAGTACAGAATATACATGACTCAAACAGTGTACGAACGAAGCACGAAGGCCAAAGACTGATAATACGAAACGACTCGATCGTGAGATAAGGTGCGGAATAACAAGTGACTGAAACGCATTGATAAAAAGAGAATCACGTCAAAAATAATATTCACTCATTATCTCTTCTAACGAACGGTACGAAAACTTGAAGCTTTTCACCGGTTCATTTACGGTATGGTTTTGCAAAATTATTGTCGTATTTTTTTTCAAGTCTACACCTGCTTATTCGAAGCGATTCATTCGTAAAAATTTGATTGCGTCTTTTTGCGATGCGTTTCAGCCCTTTGATGGGTACAAATTATACCTCGAAGCACGTTTCGTTTTACCATTCGAGTGGGTGGTTCCCGAAGTGGGGGAGAAAGGTGTCAAAAGTTAACGATCATAATACGTGATTTGTATGTATTTTGTTGAACAGTCGTATTCGAGAAACGAAGATGGTCAGTCCGTCGATTCTTCTCGTATCTCTTGCCTTTTCAACGGTTTTCGGCGCACTGAATGTTCGATACCAGTGGAAGTACATCGATTTCAAATGGCGGAATCCACAGCATAAACAGCACGCAATCGATTCTGGGAATTACATACCAGCGAATATATTCACCATCGACGTTGATCAAGCTGAAGGTGACTAAAATTTCTTCATCGTTCGAAAATATATTTAATGTAGTTTGAAATCTTTATTAAGCTTTGTGAAATTTGTTCTGACACGATTACATATTCAGAGGCCATTTCAGAAACGATAAACGTAAAGCATCTGGACTGCGGTATACTGACCCACGAACCCTCCCACTATTTATGGGAACGTAAAAACATAAATTTTGCAAACGGGATTAGCCACTATTTGTTATCCCGACCAGCGACCGTGTCGTTACGCAAAAACCGGTGAAATATCGCACAGGATCAGAAAAAATGTCGAATCCTTCCACTGGTTTTACTATCCTTAAATCCGTCATAGAGCAAAACAGAAAATTTCATAGACAGTAGATTTTAATGAAAAAAGTTAATTGAATCGAATCCTTGTATCAGATGGCCGGACATTCGTCACAACTCCAAGAGACCAGGGCGTTCCAGCAACATTGTCAACCGTGACGCATCTATTCGGAGAAGGCGGACCCCTGCTGAGGCCTTATCCGAATTGGTCTTGGAATTCGGCAACTGACTGCACCGGAATTATCAGCGTTTATCGAGTCGCGGTACGAATGACGATTCGAGTTCCTCAAACCCGCCGGTTTTAATCGTGGCATTTATATTGACTTACAGATCGACAAATGCAACAGATTGTTCGTACTGGACACCGGCAAGAGCGGAGAAAATCAAGTATGTCCGGCACAACTGCTGATTTTCAATTTATCGAACGATCGCCTGATCGGACGAATCAAGATCCCGCAACAGTATGCGGGAAACGGTACTGGCAAAGGTCTTCTGATCACTCCGGTCGTAAAAACGGAAGGACCACGCTGTGAACATACCGAAGTAATCGTGGTGACATTATTTACACTAATTAACGCAACCGTCTTTGCAAAGTGATAAGAATTTCGATCACAGATCTACATGGCCGACGTGGAGGGTTGGGGTCTCGTCGTTTGGGACAGCACGAGTCAGCGTCTGCGTCGTTTTACAAGCGATAGTTTCAACGCCGTGAAAAAGTACACGAACTTCACGATTGCCGGAGAGAGCTTCAGCCTCGACGATGGAATATTTTCCTTGGCGCTGCGGCCCAAAACATACCCATCGGAGTCTACAGTCTTGTTTTACAGACCTCTGGCTTCCGACAATCAGTACTACGTGACCACCGATCAGTTAACAGGACGATTATCTGGTGGACTGGATTATCAAAAGTTCGAATACACGTTTCCCACTCAAGTATCCGTCGAAGCTTTCTCGTGCGAGGGGATTCTCTTCTTCGCATACGTCGGACCGACTTCGATAGGCTGCTGGAACAGTAACAAGCCAATGAACGAGCAGAATGTGGTAAGTAAAGAAAAAAAAAACTAGCATACCTTGAACGTGAAATTTCATTTTTATTCTTGCATTTCAGGTTGTCGTTGCACAGGACAAAGATAAGTTGTACTTCACGAGCGGGATGAAAGTGATACATGAAGGGTTGTGGCTCATGACAAATCCATATCAGAAATTAATGGCGGGTACACTTGATTTGAACCAAGTGAACTACAGAATTATTTTCGAACCGAATGTACGGAACCTCGTTAAGGGTACCAACTGCCAACCATGGTGAAAGACTGTTTCCGCTTACATATGCTTCGAATGTACCTAAATTTTGTAATTGAGAAATAAAATATGGAATATTTCATGCGCAACCGTGATGACAATTTTAACACGGAGACCTTGAAGAGAAAAAGGTTATTTCATCACATTCTACACAGAATTATACTCACAGTCGCCTGGAGAAAGGTTAGAAATAGTTGAAACAGTAATTGAAGGCTGGAATAAGTGAGGGTAGCAATTTATACAAGAAGCTTCATCCAGTAACAACGCGGACAGCTTCAATATTTGTGTAGGTTTGGATATGCCGAAAGGGCTAAAATATTCTAAGAGGCAGAGGATATAATGATAATAACGTGTGGAATATTATCAGAGGCAACTGTGAATTTATAGATATTTTAGGGGTTAAAATATCTGAAATAAAAGTCTCGACATCTACCGCAAAGATCCGGTAAAAGTTTATCCGGGGATTTTTCCACAGAGAAGTGCAAACAATAGATCACTCTATCCGAGAGAAGGATGGGTCCTATAATAAGACGAAGAAATCAATATCTTTTCCGCAAGACACTATGGGAATATACCTACTTCTCTCGGTTCGCCTAGGGGTTGAGGGTAGCAGCAGTTGGGTTCAAGATGGGGATGAAGAGGTGGAGAAGCCGAGGTGGAGGTGGAAGTGGAACTGGGGTCGAGAACGAGATGGGCGAGAGAAAAGTTCATAGTTTTAAAACAAAAGAACCAAAATAATACGAGAGCGATAAGGCGGATGAGAAAGCTGGAAACAGGAGCCAGATGCCAACATTCTTCTTGCCTGACTTGACTCCCCCTCGGGCACCAACAAACAGGCGAACCAGGTTTTCCGTGGAAGGAGAGATCTGGCTATCCGTCGACGCTCCGGTTCGTGCTATTTCTATATCCTATTTTCCAGAAAAAAAACTAGTATTTACGCTATTTCAAAACTATCGCAACAAGCTCGATGAAGAGTAAAAAACTCCAGCAGTTGAAGTAATCGTTACACGACTGCGATCTTTCATCGTTTTTGTAACAGAGAAATTGCCTGATTCGCCAGGAAACGTCCGACGTTGTTTACCTGCGATTTGAAATTTCAAAATTGGATATGCAGTTCGATTACGAGTCGAAAGAAAACCATCGGCGTATTGTTTCAGATGCGTTCTTTTGTTTTTCTAAAAACAGAATACACAAACCGTGGATTCAAGGATGAGGGGATTTCGGGACTGTTTTACATATAAATATGCCCCCGTTTACACATTTATACACACAAACCCGGAGTGTGACCACTGTGGTCTTGAGACCACACCGCCATCTTGTCTTCGATATATTCTGTGTAAAAATGGCAGGTGCCAAAGCGCGCGAGTCCACGAGTCGTGTTCGTAATTCGTTGGTCATTGCGATCAATTGGTACCAATCGAATCGGTGCTTGCGGCTCTCGAGTGAGTGTATTCGACAATGGAGACTCTGAACGCGATAAGTAGTGGTACGATCTCGAGTATGAGTTCTAATTAGACCGTTTTTCCCTTGGGATAAACGCGTACGGTGAGGTACAATCGGCTACGGACCAGGACATTGGGTTATAGAAATAATTGTGGTACAAGAGGCAGTCCCAGGGCGTCCGCGTCCACGCGCCCGATACACATGGCATCGATTTCACGAACAATACCATACGAGAAACGTGGCGACGACCTCGGGTCTATGTACGTGACGCTGGCAAGTCAAGCGTTTCCTCGCACAATAGAAGCCGCTTAAACGGCAGTAATTATATTTGCGGCGAGTGCCGACGTCCCGCTTAGGTGGGTGGCTTCAAGGATCTCCGAGCACACATGCCTTCGGCACATGCACGATATCCTCGAAAGATCGGAAGAAATACTGGAACGTTGTTCTTGGATTCTTAAGGATGTATAGTTCGGGATGAAAACTATTTTCTATCATTGATATTGTACCGATGCCAACTTTTCTCACAATTAGTTTTTCCATTCAAAACTAAGAATAAAAAACCACTGAAAATTCGATGCAATGCACCCAAAAGGCCTCCGAAGAATTGGTACTGGCGATGAAGAACTTGAGTTCCAGCAATCTCTATTTTTTTTCAATTTCAGAATAGAAAAAAGAGTTGGAATTTCTTGTACAGTGAAGAAGTTCTCCAAAATCAAGTTTGAAACAATCATTTCCCCCAAAAAGGCACTTTTTTGTCCTTTTTTTATGTGTTTTTCTCACAAATATGAAAGTAATTTACCTGGATTCAGTGACCAGACCTAAAAAAGCTCACGTGGAATTGTTTATAACATATCAAAGAAGATATCTGTGAGACTAGAAGTTGATTTGATAAATATTTTATCGCCAGTTACATTTTGAAATCTGAAAAGTAGATAAAAATTTGTTTTTGAGATGATCCATGATTTGTAAAAGGGTGCATATCAGTTGAGAACTCCAGAAAAAGCGTAGGCCAAGTAAACTCATGTTCCAAGTCTCTCACCAGTCTTAACTTCTTGTGACATGTATCACTTTCAATCTGAGCTGTGCAATTCGATCATGTTTACAGATTATCACCGTTGGGCCCGGATTAGAACTGCAATCTAAAAATGAGATTCGGATCGGATCTTTGCAGATATTGATAGGTGAATGTATTTAGTAAAGGCGTCCGCAGTAAAAAGTTCGCATTTTTGAACCCGAACTACGTCCTTAATTCCGTAAAAACATAAAAATCATCGCGTTATTTATTGCATTTCGTGTACATTCGTTGTACCAAGAGATTGCATGAGGAATGATTAAGGGGTGGGGTGTGGGTTTGCACCGCGTTCACTTTTAGGCTCCCTCTTCGTTATTAATGGCAATACAAATCTGTAGAGTCATCGAGGACTCTTCAATCTGAATGCCTTCTGCCAGTGACGTCACACGCCTACGTTTTGTTGTTTTTATTACGCTTTGCGAATGACTCAATGCGCGGCTCCGCGCAAGCTTCTCCTGGATGTAACGTTGCGTTGGTGCGTGGTGAACCCGGGTATGTGGGTACCTCTTCCCAACGTTTCACCCTCGACGCAGAGCAACATTCAATTAACTTTTTTGACCGCGCAAATACCTGCCATTAATTTACCTCCCGATCGGAGAGGAAAAAAAATCGTGGTGTTATAAATGCCGAAATTTACTTTGACCATTGAAATACAATTCCGAGGGGTTAACCAATGATCGATTGACCGGACACCTGACTTGACGAAATCAACGAGCAAACATTCCACAAAGAATCTCGGCAACAATTTTGTTTATTGAAGGATCCACTTGTCTTATTTCTTCCCTTTAATTACGTGAGGAAAAAATCCCGGGACAAAGGTGCATCGAGGCACTTGTCTCCCCCAACGCGGAAATACGACTCTCAACTAAAATACGAAAGTGGATTATACCGAGGGAAGAGCGGTATTTTCGTACCGATTTCCCTCTCTCGGATCAATTTCTATCCGGATGTGTATAATTCCGGAGCGATCATTACGCGATTCGTAGAAATCGAATGACATAACGAGGTCATACATGATGATCGTCAACATACGTATTATCGGGCTATCAATACCCTGCAGACGCGAATATCACCGGGTATAGAGGCACAGAGACTATAATGCAAGCTGCTGCAGCGGTGCATTCGGCGTCAATAACGAGATGCAGGAAGTGCGGGTATACCCCCGGAGGGGGATCCTCGGTCCCAGAGATGAGCAGAGGCCTGGCCATCGCCATCGCCGAGGGTGAGGGCGAGGGCGAGGGCGAGGGTGAGGGCGCCGATGTCCGCTCCAACGATCGCCACGTAATCAGCGGCTAATTATAGGATAGATATCCGGTAGCCTTGCAGCATCCGAGGCCTCTGTGCCCATGCCCTCGCGAAGGACAGAGGCCAATATAACCCCGATAGAATGGAAACGGGAGGCTGGGTGTTCGGATACCGAGACCGCAGCCTCAGTATTCAGATATAATTGAGCGTCCTAGTTCATTTGAATACGGTAGAAGAAAAATAATTAAACGGGGCCAGAAAACGTCATCGGAGATACGATCTTGATCTCGAGTGCCACGGGCTAAGCTTGACTGACGTTTTTGTGCAGGCGTTTCATGGGTGTCCCCCGGTGTCAGTCTTTTCGGGTGGTCCAACGGGGGGCGTTTCGTCTCCCTTCATACCTATCCTCTATTCCCGGGCCCCCGGAAGACCCCGACGTCAACGTGGCCCCGGGTTGACCCGGGAACCCCTCGGGCCAAACGCTTACTACAAAACACAATTCGCCAGTTATATTCAACGCCACGTGGCGACCGCGAGATCAATTCAACTATCACGGTGTTGGTGTCACGGACATATCGACACAGTATTTATACCCGATTGTCATAGCATTTGTCACGGCTCAAGGAGGCCCCTTTTTCAGCTTTGCTACGGAATAAAGTTTTCACAAAGAAAGAAAAAAAAAACTATCGTCCCTCGACTCGGATGATAGACACAAGCTCATCTTGAATCCATTAGGAGTTCAGACAGATGGCACAGAAGTCGTGGATTCCGAGTGCTTGAAAAGTGATCACGTAAATGGTCCCGATTTGCAGCGGTAGCTTGATCCGAGTTGGCCTTTTCACGGATCAATTTGACATTGCTCGCTACTTAGCCGATAAGGATCTCTAATCACTCTAGATTCGTATCGTTAAAAAGCCAGAGCCAGTGATCGGCCGTTTCAAGTCTCCAGCTGTCACGGTTCGTGCCACTGCACTCGTGGATTAAAAGTAACCGAATGGACCAATTCCACCTTCAGAAGACTGCGATCACGTTTATTTCCGGGCACAGAATGAATAAGGGCTCGATAGATTTTTTCGCGAGTCATTAATCGCGCGAGCCTCGAACCGCAGAAAATCGATTAATCGTCGGTGGGGGGTATAATGACTTGGCACATTTAGCGAAACAGACTAGTTAAATATGCTAGGGAAGCTGGATGAAATCTTTCGGTAGTTGACCAACGATTTACCTAATCGGTTTCTCAACCCCCTTATCCGCAGAACGACGAATCTGGTTTAACGTATGCGATGGGATTATTAAATCAATTAGCTTCCGGGTCTTTTTTCCGTCGGTCTACCGGAAAATAAAGGGGCAGAGCCTCTTCCGTCGGTCCACTAAGCAGCGTGGCTCCTATTTATCAGGTTTTGCTAACGGGTCAAGGCGTAATATACGCGTGTGAAAATGAAACAAATGGCGATCTCCGCGGTGCGGGAGCCGCCTCGATACGTTATCTGGCTCCGGGTCGGCAGGGCTCGACCTGGGGGCGTTGGAGAGGTCAGATAAATTCGACCCAGGATTACACCGCGTCGCTTTCATATTCATTGAAATGTCTGACTCAAGCGACCGCTGCTATTTATCAATCAGTATACCGTGACTTCTTCCTTTTTCCCTTTTTTTCGTGCTCAGTTTCCTGCCTCTCCTCTTCCCTCTTTTTTATCCCCCGGCGTATTCAATTATCGAGGAATCTGTTATTTCCGTAGTTTTCGAAAAAAGCACTTGTACCCCAAGGTTCGTCGTATGATTGATGCGGCAGGATCAGAGCCGACGACGTCCTAGGAAACAAATTGGATACAGGAAAGGGGAAGAGAAAGGAGATGCGATTTGTCTGAAGAACCGTCTGACGACATGCCAACCCTAAATTCGTGTACGTGTATGAACCCACGTATCTCATACCCAGATCAAGAAAGATCACGAGACGTTTGAGATGCTGGATTCAAGTAGAAGAAACGACGCGGCTTTCAACGGGTGGTTTATTGTCGGCTAGGAAGGTGGCATCAGGGTTTTCGCCTGTGGTACGCGACCTGCCTGCGGATCCGATGCTGCACGTAGATGGTAGATCCGCGTATACATCACATACCCAACGCCGCGATGTTGTTTGCACCCGCTTATATAACAACGTCACGCACATACCGGGCGCTCGTTTATTTCTTTTGTTCCGCCCCGTAGTCAGGGGTGTTTTCGACGCTCGGCGTCGCCTCGACTCGACTCCCGTTACGTCAGGGACGAGATAGATCTACGGTCCAAGCGTACGTATGTAGTTCATTCCGGATCGAGATTGTATCCGGGATATGGACTCGACAATCTTCCTCAATTCTCAGATGTACTTCGGAAACAGGAAGAAGGGAGCAGATAACACATGCCTCTACACTGTCATCGTTATTATATTCAAAATTCAAATTCAAAATCATAAAACTATTAAAAGATTATTGAAAATTTACAAGTCCACTATGAGTCGCAAATTAGCTAGTAACTCAGATATTCTTTTTTTGTTAATTATAGCCTGAAGATGGCCGTTATTTACCGTATATTTTTTTGTTTTTCCCAAAAAATAAATTTTCAACATGATCCACATTGGCGAATCTCTGAACCCGAAAATATGACTCATTATACTCAATTTTGCTGATAAAATTGAAGGAAAACTTGTGTCTTTATGAGAAGAAGCATATCTTCAAGTCCTGAACTGCTGAGATGAATGAGGATATAGGGAGCATCTTCATTATATTCTCATTGGGTAGTTCATTGGTGAACCCAGCTTCTGAAGTCTTCGGAATCCTTTGGAGGTCAAGAAAAAACTTTGGGTGTCTCAAAAAGTCAAATAAGAGTCAAGGAATGGCTCACAGTAGTCAAGGATTTTTTAGACTCCTTTTAAAGTCACTGGTAGTCGATATAGAAGATTTGCAATTGGCGTAGATTTAGGGGTTCAGTGCAAAAAGGATATAACATCCAGTGATTCAACGGTTTAGAAATGGACAATAATTTTTCTAGGTTTTTCAGACAAATATTTCATATTGTTCTGGGATGAAAAACCAAAATAAACGTCAACTTGTGTTTATTTGATTGCCGCTTGTTCTCATTTGTAGTCAATTAGTAAGTGGGGTTGATTTTCAGTGGACTTTGGACAAATATCTGATCGAGTAATTGAAAAATGCTATTATTGGTCTTTTTATTTCGAGAACGAGTCATAGGATTTTAATGAAATTTGGCTCAATCGATGCCAATTTTTCAAACTTAGAAACGACTAAATTTTCGTTTTGTTTGATTCAGTGCTTTCAGAATTATTTAAATAGCAAAATTCCTCGGTATAAAACAAAAATGATAATATTTTGAGAATGGATGAACGGATTTGGATGAAAATTGGCAAAATTTTCAGGATTCGAAACATCGAATCCAGTATCCTGGCCAGAATATAAAAGTCTTCACCTTTTGATTGGAAATAGGGATCACTGAACACAAATTTGTCGTTCAATTTCCTAAAATTAAAAATCGAATGTTGGTATTTTATTGGGGACAAAAAAAAACAAAAAAAAAAAAACGGGAAGTTCGAAGGCTGGCACATGATACATCGAATTTTCATGTGATGAGTGAATCTTCTGCAATTTCTCGAAATTTTCCAACATCCTCAATGATTTCCATGATGCCTGGACACCCTTTATTAATGTAGTTTTATTTTCTGAAACAGTTTCGTATCATTTTTGCACTGATCCCTTCAATGGTCCCTCGATTCTTATATGTATATTCACCGTATGGTTGATATTCCTGTGAGGATTGCAGAAATTCCTGACATTGAATCGACTTGTTTGTGGATCAATTAATACACGGTATATTATACTTTCCTGTTGGATGATGACTGCAGGGTGTTCTCGGTATTGTCCGTTGTCTCAAATGGCCAATGGTTCGGTTTTCGTGCCCGGAAGTACTCGGTTGTTCGGGCGAAATTCTCCAAGCCGTATAACAATTTACTGGCTAATCGAAAAACTTTATTAAGTCTAAAACTTGGTTAATTAGCATCTTTACCTGCCATACCTCGCGGCCTTCATCCGGTCAACTATGTATATGTATATTACGTTTGTACGAAGAAGTCCACCGAACCGTTCAACAAGAGAATTATTCAAAACACAAACAACGCGATTGCCGCGGTTGGAGAACCGTCCCAAACCCTATTATCAGGGTCGAAACGATTCTCTTTGAATCTTGAGTATCTGCTTATTAATTAACTTCGGAGCTAAAGATCAGAACTCGGATACCACAAGGATAATAATTCTGATTTTTGTCCCATCGATTCGATGGACCTTTCCCAAAATCAGATACTTACCGTGCGAAACATCATTGAATAATAATTGGAGGTAAATGATCAGTGAATTTGTCATATCATAGATATAGGTACTTATTATTTTTATTATCATAATACGTAGGTATCCAGGGAATAATCTCTGATATAATTCTAGTAAACATGAACAATGATAAATATAACGTGTATACATGAAAGGTAGGAAGTATGCGTGTCAGTTAATAGAGCGCACTGGTTAATTTACTCCAATTTCATCTTCAATCTTTAATTTTCTTTTACATTTCATCTTTTCGGCTTCTCAGCAAATCTAGTCTTCTTTACCTTTGATTAAGAGCTATATTAGCGTTACTCCAACTTCCAAGTGTTACAAATATCGTAACGCGAGACCCTCAACCTTATTGGCTCATAGGATGACCTAATTATGTACGAATCCTTAATTAGACATAAATTGCACGATTAATTAATCTGTTTCGCACAATATTTAATCAAACGGTGAATCCGTGTCTGTTCCGAAGGAGGATTTTCCGAGAATTGTCATCTTGTCGGTACGGTACGAAGTTAATATGTAACACTCGTGAAAATTAGCGTTGATGTAACAAAGGCGAAGTGGGTTATGGAGATCCCGTTAGAATCCAGTTGCAAATATAATACCTTTATCCTCCGGTACGACGTAACACTTACTTAATATTTAGCTCCTTCGCAAGAGCCACCTGTAACTGTAACACCCTTCTTCCTCTGCAAAGTGTTACGTCGTTAACTCGCTCTTTTTATTCCTCTGTAAATTTTGTCGAATAACAACAATCGTGCTCGAACTGAGCTTACACAATTTCTGTGAGCTATCTTCTTTTTTTCTTCTTCTGTTTCATTCGTTTTATCGTTGGAAACGTTATTATACCCGACGATTTCGCAGTTTCTTATATGATGCGATAAAATTAAAGGATATATACGATATACTTTCATAAGGGTCGTGTGCTTTTTTTTCTTTCTTTTTATTACAGTCGAAATTACCGAAACCCCCTTCATTCGCGGAAAATCCTCTACGAAATACATAATTTAGCATTTTTGTTTATTTTATATCCGCGTTGACTTGATAAAGTTTAATAAAAATTTCTCTCGTTTCATATTCCATATATCTACCCAAAAGCACAAAAAACCGACTCGAATGATTTTCTTTTTTTTTTCAAAATGAAAGAATTTTTTTATAAAATATTTATGATAAGATATTTTATACAGAAGAAAAAATAAAATCAGTTAATCTTTTCTTTTCTTTTCGTTTCTTTTTTCTTTAAATTGTTTTATCATTTACGGTTATCAAACTGATCGTTATATTAGGTAACGAGATAATATTGATATTACTTAATAGAGGCTAATATTGCATTTTATGAGTCAATACTGAAAAGGAGATGTTACATAATTAGGTGATTTTACCGCATTATTGCAGTATGACGATTGGCGAGGTATCATAGCACAATTAATCTGCGCGTTGCATATCCTATACTATATCTATATAATATTTTCATATATACGTAATACTACTACAGCCTTGACGCAACGCAAGATAACGTAACGCACGAATTTATTATTATATATAAGCTATGTATATATGTATGTAATTTTTCCGTCATGTACTATACATATATATAGGGTAGGGTATATATTTGATATTCAGAGGTTTTGTCCCGCGGCGAATTTTGTGCGTACGCGGTATTTCAAAATGGCGTCTACAGACCAGCCAACCCCTTATTTGTCTCTCAACTACATGAATTATTACATAGAAGATTGTTTTTCTTTTCTTCTCCGCTGAATAAATATATATATATATATATATATATATATATGTGTGTATTTTAAGTATAATTATAATTACACAATATCGAATACCGATCAAAGAGTCGAGTCCTCTCACTCTTATTTTACAATCTTATTATCATTAATCTACATCTTCCGTCAATGAATATCTAATTATATCTCTAAATCTATATATACATTTTATATATTAGTCAAATCGCTACAAGCTGTTGTTAGAAGTTTTTTTTTGTTTTTTTTTTTCAAATTAATTAATTCTAGTTCTGATACGCATTTTGTCGATGATCCGTTATCTCTTTTTTTTTGGTACCATAGCTACAATAGTATACGAAAATTATCGATTGATTATAGTATAGTTAGATTTGTAAAGTTTATATATAGAATAAGAAAAAAGTTTCATCAAAAATTGAGTAAAGTTAACAAATGAAAAATATATTACGTGTATAATTTGAGTAATTAATTATTGTTGCGCGTTCAACTTTTTTTTATTTATAATGTATTCATTTGTTTCACTTTTTGACGTATCCTGCGCAATTTTAGAGCCTTGGATTCAAAAATTTTTGTTTTATTGTTTTTTTTTTATAATTTTAAACTTGAATACTTGGATATTATCATTAAAGAGTCGAATAATCAACGTTGACGTTATTTGAGTCGATATAATAATGAAGAAAACAAAAAGAAATCGTATTTTCTTACAACTGTTAGGGTGAAACGAGTCCAACCCCTCAAGCCTAAAATCAATAACACAGAATCCACACCCCGTTAAGCTGCCATGTACCGATAAGATTGTATACTTGCTCGTGTATATTGATTCCCACATGCGACTATATGGGCAATCAAATATTTTACTGCGGTTCATATTTTCAATAATTCTCGCGTCATTTTCATTCCGAGATTAATCAACCTTGAGCTCATTCGTTAACATCATTAAAACTTACTTCTTCGACGTTTTATTTTATCGACGATAAATCGTAGTTTTAACGACTTGAAAGCTCCGCTGAGACGGCAGTGTTAGTATTTTTTTTTTTTTTTTTTTTACAGACAAAACTAGATTCGAAAAGCAGGCTGTATAAATTCTGCAGATATTTCCAAGTTTTTATTCGCGAACTGCGTTCTTGGAAAAACAGAGAAATAAAAGTTAATAATTCAGTCCCGTAATACCGAAAAAGTCGTTTTATGATACGAAACCATCTCGATGATTATCATAACTATATTTATTATCGTAACAAGTCTTTTTTTTGTATCAATATTTATTATCATCGTCAAGGGTTATACTGTCGCCGATAATCCATCCAATGAGAAGCTTTCTAAGGAGGGATAAGGTTGAAAAGTGGATTTACAACTTTTATTAACAAACCAAAAAAAGGTGTTAATAATAATAATAAACGTATTTGATAATGATGTTGAACGGGAATGGGGAATGTATGCGAGAATGGGGTGATTTTTTTCGAATCGATTATCAAGGAGAGAAAAAACTTGCTTTATAATCTTGCACAAGGTAATCTACTGTACGACAGCAAGAGCTGTAAGCTACGATGCATTATATAGTATATCGTACGCGTATAATAAATGCTTAAATTTTCAGCATTAATTATACGCATATTCATATATGTATATATATATATATACACTCAATGCTTTTGTTTATCGATTAGTATTAAAATAACTAGATATTCATCATCTTAATCGTTACTTGTTTTCATTTTATTTAATTTTATTTAATTATTATATAGGTAACGCAATATCATATAATTAGTTAAATAATATTATCAATTATCAATTATCAATTATCAATTGTAAATTTAATAATACAAAGTGTCTATGTGCGTATATATGCCACAAAGTGGAGGTGTATTTGGCAGTTTTGTTCATTTTCATCTTTTTGTCATTCTTTTTGTCAATCAATAATTTTCATATAATTTAGAATTAGATTCATTTTTTCCCCCCAATCTTCATATGTATCGAAGATTGGTTTAGATCAGTCATTGCATACTTGCCCTTTAATCTATCGAATCCCTCAACTTTGCAGAAGTCGTTCGTGCCGTGAAAAGTGTCCGGGCTGTGGCAGGTATTTTTGAAGAAACTCCTCTCCCACCAATTCCTGTCGGTGGAGGCCCAAGTGTTGGATATTCCGCCCGGCATTCACGTCCCGGTTCCACGTGATACGGCATGTTTTGCAAAACAGGTACCGGTGGGGGCTACGGGACCTGACGCATCGTTGGTTGCAGTTACTGCAGAGTATAGTTGTTCTGAACTCGTTCACGTAAATGATGTCAAGGTCTTTTTGGTGCCGCAAAGCACGGTCCAGCATGCGGTCACAGCGCCGTCGTTGTACACGTTTGCGGCCCACTTGGGCGCTGACTCTAAGCCCCCTGTGGACGAGACATTTGCAGCAATGCTCGCACAGTACCAGCAGCTGCGTGGCACGGACGTGCCATGGTACAAGACGTCGAAACGAGCGCGTTTGCTGGACCAAAACTTGGCGACTCTGGCCACAAACTTCGCGACTAACGTGACGACACACGCGCAGGCACGTGTGCGAAAGTACCTCCAACAAATGTTAGGGAAATCGTACGACGAGGCGAAGAAAGCCACAGAGGACCTGTTCGCGAACAACACTCGTCCAGAAAACATCGCCGACGCACTATTTGATTGGGACCGATTGACCCAAGGCCTCAACTTCCCCGAGATAGACAACGAATGGTACGTGGGCTAGTTATCGTTGTCATTATCAATAATTGCTCTCGCGTACTAACTCTTCAACCTCGTTGTCGATAGGTGGAAGTTTCTAGATTTCTATCAAGAGCTACAGAAACGGATGGTGAGAGACCGTACGCCGGCTGGCGTGGCCAAATTCGAAGCTGCTCGTGCCAATGCTGCCTCCTACAGCAGCAAATCTTCTCGGAACGGCAAGACTCCGGCGAATGGACAGCGTGCGTTCAAAGGACGACAAGCTTTGACGTCTGGCAAAGTTCAGAGTGCGTCGTCTGCAGTGGACGAGGCGTCCACGTCGTCCGCAGGACTGTAAGTCTGTCCTTTTTTGTGAATTCCATTACTTTTCATAGTCGTCATATTTTTCGAGCGAGTTCGATACGACATGAATATATCCTCGTAAAACATCCAACTTGAAGCCCTCCACCGCTACCCGCCTCTTTTCATATCTCTCTATTGAGATACTGATATTGATATTGTCTTGGATCTTTGACCGCTCGCAGCCCTGCACCCGAGACACCCGAGGAACGGAGACAAGCTTCGGCAAAGGGTTTTGTGCTGTTTCCAATCAAAAGCGTGGGTGCGAATCACATCCGATACGCCACTGACGCGGTCAGACAACTCTGCGAGCGAGTGTTGCATCTCACGTCCGGGCAACTGCAGAAACAACTGGACAAAATGCTGGAAGAAAAAGGGGAAGAAAAAAACACTGGAAATATCTGTAAGGAGATTTGGAACATGTGTTTCAAAGCTCCACCCAACGTCGCCAAGGCTTTTGCGGGCTCGATGTCCACAAACGGAGTCGACATCTCGTGGGCGTGCGGTCGCCCGCCACGCAGTGATCAGATCGATGTACATGCGACGAAAAAGCGTAAAACCAACGCTGGTGTGGCGGTCACCGACCATCCACAGGATAGATTTGTGGGAGTGTCCAAAGACGTGAAAATGGAAGACTATGACAGAATAATCGGCTTCGATCCTGGTCTCAAGTGAGTGATTTATTTGCTGTGCCGCTGCTCCCCTCTCAGGTTATTGCGGTTCCATGTCGGGTTCTAATTTTCCAAACTCGTTTCATTTTCAGAGCGGCATTTGGCGGCATCATTGTGAAAAATAACCAGCGAGGAAAGGATGCTGAGCAGCGCGTTTGCTACCGCAGTAGCGAGTTCCGTTACATTACCGGGGAGTTTGAACGCGAGAAGTGTCGCAAACGCGTCACCGACGAGGTCGACAAATTAAATGCAGAGCTGCTGCAGAGAGACTTCACCGATCTCAACACTAAGAACCCCAACGACTATGTCAAAATTACCGAATATCGTCTACGACACTTCCAACTATGCCAGCCTGTTTACGAGAGACGGTGCATCACCCGCCTCTCGTGGCAGAAAAAGATGCATGTTCGCAAGGCAGTGGATGGTTTGGTCAATTATTGGGTCGACGGGGTCCTTAAACGTGAAAAGAAGATCGAAGCCAAGAACGAGAAAGAGAGCAAGAAGAAAGCGCCCAAGACGAGACGAAGAAAGCGGGAGAAATTCCGTATGCGCAAGATGCGGAAGCAGAGGGGGAAGATGCCGCTGATGAAGAAAACGGCGGACAAGCACCCGAAAGTCGAGTGTGGGACATCTGAGATGGACGTTTGTAGGATCTGCACGACTCCGTTGGGTCGATGAGTCTCGACTCTGACGACAGTGACGAAGACATGGTCGAGCCCGACGCCACGAACAAGAGCCTCCAAGCGTCCGGATCTCGGTGTGTATTTGTTTACGTATAACAAGATTATATCCCTGGTTCCCTGTGAATACTTGTACGTGAGGAAGCTGTAATAAAATATCCGAAATAGTCAAATTCCAGATCCTGCACTGGTCTAGCCGAGATTACGATATCGACAGTACCGAAGACGTCCACAAAGGGTGGCGTGGTACGGCTTGAGCCGGAAGCGACGATCGAAACGGAGAAGCCCACAAGCGCCATCCAGCTTCAGGTGTGTACTTGTTCATGTATTCTACGATCATTTTCCCAGTTCTCATGTACCTAAATACTCATACGTGATTCGAATTCCAGGTCTACGTCTCGAGGGAAGGCCACGACGCCATCCAAGTCGAGGAAGCCTCGCCGAACTCTCATCGTAATCGGCAACGTCAGAATCGCAGGCTGCATGCGTGGCCACGTCCGCGGACCCCTCCGATTATTTGAAAAGCGGTTGCTGGACCGTGCTTTGCGGCACCAAAAAGATCTTGACATGATTTACGTGGACGAGTTCCGAACTACTGTCCTCTGCAGTAACTGCAACGATCGATGCGTCAAGTCCCATAGTCCCCACCGGTACCTGTTTTGCCAAACATGCCGTATCACGTGGAACAGGGACGTAAATGCCGGACGGAACATCCAACACTTAGGCCTCCACCGACAGGCATTGGTGGGAGAGGATTTTCGTGCAAAATACCTGCCAAAGCCCGGACAATTCACACGGCACGAACGTCTCCTGCAAAGTTGAGGGATTCGTGTCGGCAACCTAATAGTTTTAACCACTTAAGGTTAATCTATCTCTCGCAACCTTCGCGTTATTAATTCTTTGGTTTTATCTAGTCTCGGACTGTCATCGCGTATTGTTCTTTGAATAATCTAATTTATTATTAATTTTTTTTTACTTTTTATTAGTTTTTTTTTTTTTTAATCCCTGTGATTCGTAAGTCGTAATAATGCTCGAGTATCACTTAAAAGAAAAAACTCCTTAGGCCCTGTGGCGGAAAATAATATCGAACTCTGTCTACGTAATACTTGAAACTGTTATGTACTTAATTATTCATAAAGATTACAGGTTACAATATTGATGTAGTACAACACGCTTAGATACGACTGTAAAGAGTCGATAATCAGCGTATTTTGTTCGTTTGTTTCTTTTTCTTTTGTTCGCTTACAATTAACTATTCATTTTTCCCCCCTTCTTTTTTTTCAATCTTACTCTCACATAAACATATAGCTGCATCGACAAGCGCTATACATCGATCTATTACCTAACTGTTATTTCGAAGGAATAAACGATACCTACGCAACCTGAGGAAGCCCGACGATTTTAACGGTCGACCATATGATTGATTGCCTTCGATATTATCGCTATTACCATTCACTTAGAATATATGAAAAACGGTGTCTCAGCTGATCGTCGAGAGACACATTATATTATTACTCTCCCATTTCTGTTGTATACGCGTTTTATGTACATTCAATTGATATACATACATAAATAGAATCAATTAATAATTAATTAATACCGTAACTCACCTCGCATCGTTGTTACGTTTCCCTCCCCTTTGTCTGACGTAATAAGAGTGAATAATGCAACTATATTTATCTTCCTGTTCATAGGCCTAAATAATAATAATAATTTAAAACTCGATTAAAATATCGTTAATTCAAAATATTAATCAATATCAAATCTTACCAGAGCTGTCTTTGGTCTAGGAATCCAAAAGTATTACAAAAAAAAAAGACTCTCAAATTTGTCATGTGCGTCTATTCTAATTACTTAAATCTGCTCTCTTTTCCTGCAGAAACCTAGGATGGTTTAAAAAAAGAAACTTTAGAGTTCCTCAGACAGGGCGATCGGCGCCCTTGAACCAGCCTTCATATCTTTTACGCCAATGTTAATATCGTCCACCGGCATCGGGGCGAGCTTCAATTGATTCCCATTAATTTTAATATCATTGACGGAATGGGACCTCCCGTGGGTGGCCAGAGGCTTTACTATACTCGGGTTAACCGATGTCACTAAAGGGTTAACCGCGGGTACAGGAGAGGCCGTGGTTCTCGTAGGTGTCGTCGTCCTGACGTTATGTTGAGAAGATATAATCGAAGGACTAGCCAACTGGTTCGCAGATTGAGAACGAACGGTCTGAGCCCCCAGAGGATCTCTTAACGCCATTTGGTAAGCTACCTCAAAGGCTTGACCCAGAGTTAGGATCACCTCCGTGGCCTGATCCTAAAATCGATATAAATTTCTAGGATTCAATTCTTTACGGGGTTTTGAGTCTCTGGGTCGTTGCTAACCAATCCGATCGCAAAAAACGAGAAAGAATTTCAACTCCAAAGATGATAGATGAAGCGTAATGCGTAAAAATAAAAACCATTGTACAATAATTTTAAAGCATTGAAAAATTGTTCTACTTCTTCAATTTCTGGGTGATGTGTTTGTTAAAAAGTGGGTGAAACGTGAGTCATCTGAGAATAAAACGCTTTCTGATTCACCGTGACGTCAGAATTCACTACTTCAACGCCATATTCGAATAATTTATCGACGCATTCAAGAGATAGGAATTATTGAGTGAGCAGTAGGTTTTCTACAGACGACGCTAGATGGCGGGCTTCTTGTACCGGATAGTGACGTCACAGCGTGGCGCGAAAGAAGTACATTTTCGAACGATACCGGACTTCAAATTGACAATATACGAGTATCTAAGCTATAAAACGAAGAAATATTACAGAAGTATATTTTGTGTGACAAGGAACGAAAGTTGGCGATTTTAACGAGTGCGAAGTTTGTCTCGAAACAGGAATGAAAGTGATCAAAATTTCTCCAAATGTACAGAAGTGAAAAGACTTGGAACGCACATTGGCAGACTGAACATTACGAGCCTGCCAGTGATATGAAAATGTTGTTTTTTATGTACTCACCATTGTAGGAACACAGAATACGTGGCAAAAGTGTTTTCTGCTCGCGTGATCTTTGGTAATGTATGCAAAATGCGTTAGGTCATCGGCATCTTGACAGGCGCAGTGTATGTTGCGTATTTCATGATCGCAAATTGGTTCCTGGATAAGCGGACAGAACAAGGAGAAAGTAACATTGAGAAAATCGATCTAGACGCGTTTCACGAAAGTCGCAGTAATCTATCTCACGTTTGTCCTGGTGTTCAAGAATCTAACACCTCGGTAGGATATGGCCAAAGTTATGTCCGGAGTGGCTCGAGGCTCCCTGTAGGTCTTCTTGAGCGTCTGAATCGACTTTTTCGTCGATTCAGTTCCTCTCAATTCCTTGACGACGGTGGACCCGAGGTACTGTCGAACGGAAACGGAACAAACCTTTTGATATACAAGTTCCAAATTTGTTTCAACTGACAAAACTCACGCTAGCGATGTAGGTTACGGCCCCAGCGACCAAGGTCTTCGGCTCGTGCCTCCACTGTGTCTTCAGAGTGGACGGTACTCCGAACAAGAGTTCGGAGGGTGCTCTGATCTCGAGCTGTTCAGGAACCGACAAGGTACCGTTATGCGAATTCGGACGCTGCGGTGGTTGAGGTGCTGGACGATTTTTCCTGTGCCTAAGGGTACCGGTGTTCGTTGAGGTCGTTCCGGACGTCGTTGTCGGCGGGATTGGGGGCGGACCGTTTCCTTGGACCACGGTTTCCGGCAACTTTTCACGAATGTCTTCCTTCAGTTGCTGAATGTTCGTTTTCTGAAGTATCACAATTTAAAAATTCAAAGACTATGGATTTTAGTTTGTTTTTCTTTGTATTCAGAAACTAACTAGATTGGATGATCCTTATTGCTCAAAACTGAAAACTGCATGACTGATATTTTCTGCAAGATTGATCCAGTTTGTTTCTTCGATCAGCAGAAAACGTACATTTTCTTCCGATACGTATTCATTCAAATTCGTTCATTCGAGAATTTATCAGCTAAATCGTGTCCATCCGTCTATGAAACTGTATCCGCGAGAAAGGAAAATAGTGTTTTGCTTGTAGTTTTATCTGATAAAACCCGAGGAGTCTAATTAGGTCTGGAATAAATTGAACCCTCGTGGATCAGAGGTGGTCTGACGATATAATTCGATGGAGGGTGTAACGTCTCTCTGATAGAGTAAATAATGTAGTTGAATAGACAAGAAGAAAGTGCAGAATAGCGAAACGAGTATTTTAACAACCTCATCATCTCGGATAGGGAGTTGCAGCTCTTGAGCTTGACGTACGAAAATAAGAAGATGAGAGTAAAAAAAAAACCATCCAATTTATCAGATTATTGTTAGATCTGGCAAGTGATGCGCGTTGGTAGAGGGTCTATTAGTTGAATGAATTTAATAAGCTAATTAAGAAAGAAATGAACAACAAAAGAGTAGGCGGTAAAAATGTATATATAGACCGTATTGAAGTAGGCGCGAACAAAACGTTGATGATTTCGCTCGGGCGTTGAAAAACACGGGTGAATATTTTCAGGTGAGAGGCTGAGAGGCTCGTTCAAGTTTTATACCCTCGACACAATACACGAGCGCCAATTAGCCACGATATTTACATTATGTCACCGGTGCTGCACCCCGCAGGATTCAATGAAACAGTCGAAATGATTGGGGTGTCAAGTGGTCTTCACTCGGCTTAACCTCCTCGTCGCATTCTCTACCAACACCCATTGTACCCGGTACCCTCTAATTTACCTGGTGTCGTTCGATCACGACTCGCGACTCTCGGTGCTCAAGAACCCAGAGCTCTACACAATTCTGCTTATTATCGGCTGGATCCAATTGTTGCAATTCAATTAATTCTAGGATCAAAGACGCAGATTTCTACGTCTAGAAAACCGAGTAGGGGGATCAGACACGGGCAAACAAGTTCTCTTCAATTACTTACTACCAAGTCGAACATGATTCTTAATCAAAGAAGTCGATACCACGAGCAAAAAACAGCAGAACACTGCATTCGTAGATACTCTGAACCTTGAATGACGATAATTGTCACAATCATGTGAAATATGCCCAAGAAAGTAGTTATATCATGTAAAACCCCATTTGACTCCTGACTATGATCCGATTTTATGACACATTGTGCTTTCTCTCGCCAATATAACATGAGGCAGTATGTAGCTGAAAGATCAATCTTCAAAGATTTTAGAGCCCTATAAATCGTTAGATAGTGAAAGGTTGAGCTCACCAAAGCGTTCAGGTCCTTGTTGATGTCCTCAAGATTCGGTCCGCCACCATTGTGCGGTTGACCACGGAGATTAATGCTGCTAACTGATGTGAGTATCCTCTTGCGATGTGCGGGTTTCTGGATTTCTAGTACAGCGGCCAATTCGACCTCCCACACCCTCCTGACTCGTTCCATGTCCGTGTATAGGTGTTTCCTGAAAGTCTCGGCGTAGCAATCCAGGTGAATACTCTTGAGCCACTCGTCGACCGACTGTTCCGTAATTCCGGTCCGTTTTTCCACTCTTTTGCTGAGCAGTCCGGCCGCGTCGATGATCACCGTTCTTTCCTGATCACTGCTGATCCCCATTTCTTTGAGATCTGGTTCGTCGAGAACGGAGTTCTGCACAGAGGTTAATGCCGATGCTTAGTACCGATGTTCCGCATGTTGCGATGACCTTTGAAACTTACGATAAACTCCAGATCGTCGAAGCCGTAGTTAATGAAGAGAGATTCGTAGTCGGCTAAACCGAGACTAGACAACCATTGACCAACGGATGTGGACACTATCGGACTGCTGCTACTGTCTGAGCTGAGACCTGGACAACCGAGTTTAAAGCTGTAACCTAAGGCGAATGAATTGATCGACGCTGTACGCAAGGACGAGGGAATAATTCTGAGATCTATTTCACGATCGGGTCGATCGGTCCCAAGCCTAGTGCTCTAAAAAGCTTACCTAGTCTCGTCTGGAACTCCTTTTCCAACTCTGTGACGAATACCGACTCCCGGACGAGTCCGGTACCGAAGGAGGCCATTATCTCGTTGATCTTGGCCCACTCTTCTTGCTCGTCAAAGGGACTCATTATGCTCAGGGACTTGTCGTCCCGCTCCCTCTCGCGGTCCGACACCCTGAAGGTCACGACATCACCGTCCCCAAGTCGGTCACCGCCGCCCTCGGCTCCGGTACCCATACCAACCGCTGCGGGGGCATAAACGTTCCGCAATCTGCACAGTGTCCGAGGTCTTTCCGCCGTGACGGAACCCTTCAGCAATCCTGTTGGCAATTTCAACGATCTGTTCATTAGACATCAAACATTCCGTTGTTTTTTCATCCTCGTAGTTGAGAAGTCGCTGGGAATACAGGGAGATTCTTGTCTCAATTAAACTAATTAGTTGGCTACATAGTGAAGAGGTCATTTTTGGAGACATAAACTTTTTAGCATCACCGTTCACGTGATCTGTATGAGCTTTAGTCGTCCCATCGACAATGATGACCAGGAAGTAGATATCCATCAATGATTTGTTTGAGATACGATCAACATTGAAATAGAAGACGAATATCTGATCCTCCAACGGTAGCAGATTGGTCAGTTCTTAGTTTGATTCAAAACTAGTTGAACGTTGTCTTGAGAAGAACAGTGACATTCTAACTTTTCGTACGTATAATTGAAAAAAAACGTTGAGTGTCATCGTCACACCAAACTCGCCTAGCATACCTTTGCGACAGAGATCTAAAACAAGGACTTGAAAGACGTATGTGCCCACATAAGTAGGAACTTTTGTATCTAACAATAAGCGTATGCGTCTCTGTATGAGATAAAGCTGAATAAAGAGCTTTGGTGTTTTCCATAATGTGCGGAATACGAAATAGTTTTTTGTCTTACAGAGGCACGTCGCGGTTGCGTATAGGGATATATATACGTAAGTTTAAAAGTGAATCGCTCAATCGTAGCAAAGAACTCGTTAGTAAAGAGAACAAAAAGAAAGGGAAGTTTGTTCCCTGACGGGTTCTTCGTTACTTGAATTGAATCCACGTAGACAATTTGCGAGGTCTATACAATTCATCTCTCTCTTTTTCTCTTTTTTCTCTTACTCTCTCAGCGGACGTTGGTTATAAAAATGTCTTTCATGTAAATCTCTGAATGTAGTTAGGTGTGGGGTTGTACAGGGGTAGGGTAGGTACCACCTATTTACTCAACGCTCTGCCTACCTACAACCGCGGGAATAGGCTCAGACTGAACACTACACACCTTGATACGGTTAAGTAAGGTAGAAGCCGTGGTTACGGCTGTTCTCCCCGGGCTCTTCAAAGATGGGCGTAATGAAAAGCTCATAAAAAAAAATTGTAATAAAAAATAATAATACTAAATAGAGGTCCCGCCTCGCGATTCATGCCTCATGCCTCATGCCTCATGCCTCGCGCCTCGAGCGCGCAATCCTACATAATTTTAATTAAACCTCCGCGACGAAGGGCGTCACGACTTCTGGTATCCGTACGTCCTCATCTTCTGCACACACCTGCTCGACAAATTTATCGTACATGTGTAGTACTCTGTCAGCGTAGGTATGTATAATGACGATAATTCAAGTCATGTTACAGAAACAGCTGATGGGAATCTCGCGTGTAACAGGAGACGGATGGCAAATTTGAGCCGAGGTGGTAAAGTAGGCGAGTTTGTACAATTGATGCTCAAGTTCACATAACTTCTGCACGCTATTCTCGTTGAGAAAAAAAAAAGAAAAGAAAAAATAACCACTGTAAAAACCCGACACGGATACATACATCGACGATCCGATGTATCAAGTTACAGGAATTGTTCGCAATTAAGAAACAACTTGACGTTCATTGCAACTCATCTATAAACGTGCGCGGCACATCGTCAAGGTGAAATTACCGATCTTGACGGAAGAACTTTATCCGTACCAACGCCTATTGATACATCGAACTTTCTCTCATTTTCTAAAGAGAAAATCTGTGGGAATCGAGAAGGAAAAAAATTAATAACGACTCGTTTCCCCTTTGCTCGATCGGAGGATTACCGAGAATCGCGTAATCAGATGCGAGGAATCTTCTCTTGAGAACACTCGCGGCGTGAATTCAACAGATTTTGTATAAATATATCTCGGCCTAAATAGTGCCGAGCGATGGCACTCGTTATATTTGGAATCATCGACCTCGACGTGTACGTATTCATTGTATTGTTGAAAACCGCGATTGCCGAGTGCGCAGGCCTACGATTCCTCATGTTTATCATTCATTCAGATATGATATCGCTTTCTCAGGATCAGGTTGTTCCATCTCCCACATTGATAGCTTCGAGTAAATTAAAATGGGCTTCAAAGACTCATTGTCAGCGCTCTACGTTATTATATAGGGAAATGAAATTATATGGGTGTATAGACGCACAAAATGAACATTCTGGTTCAGCATAACTCGAAAAAGTTCAAAAGTGGAGATGGAACAACCTGATCCTGAGCAATCGAAATTCTCCCAGACTCGCTTTCGCGAAATTTGGGCTAATTATTCCTAATTGACCGTTTAATTACAACCGCGTTATACATAATTGACAAGGTTTCCCGGTGTCGCAGTGTATATTTTTCGTTTCTGGTTTATTCTCTTCCAGACACTCGCCAGAGGCGAGGTCGTGGCATATTCACGAGGAATTCTTTTCATCGTAAACAAAACAAACTACTTATACAGTAGGTACACGTGATTGAGTCAATAACGTAACAAAGCAATGAAACGACGATCCGAATACAATCGACAAGGTTGAACACAGCGAAATTGTAGACACGATCATTTTGTAGTTGACAATCGAGTTGTAGATTAAAATCTACCATCACAATTATCGATTTCAAGGCCAAAAGTGGAAAAATCGATCACGCAGTCGCTACCAAATGATTTACGTGAATCATTTGGACGGAAAAATCAACAATACGATCGAAGGTTACTGGAAACAACGAATACTGACTGATAACGCGATAAAAAAAATTGAACAATCGTTAGTTATCGACGATAATTACGACGTGGTGGCCTCTATAAAGAGTAAAGAAATTTTCTTGACTGAAATTCGGTCGGATTGGTGGCCATTCAAGTATCTAATGAATAATGCTTTGAATCAATGGTGAAATAAAAAATGATTTATATCATTCTGTCTCCTTTTGCATCGCCATAAAATTCTTCGACTTTTCCCTGACCATTTTTCGGATTTCCTGACATTTCCCTGACCATGTAGAAGCTGTTAATTGTAACTGATTCTTCACCGAGACGAAAGAAGCAAATTAACTTCCGACTGCTTACCGAGTTCGCGATTCTCTTTCGAACCAGAGACACCGTTGCGAATACCCGCGAACTACGTCTACGACGACGACCTGTGGAGCTTCGCGAGAGGATGCAAGCCGCACGATCGTAGGTTGCACGTGGTGTGGCAGACACTGTGACCGTGCCCTTCCTGTCCCCGTGTTCCTCTACCACCCCCTCGCTCCCATCCCCAAAACGAGGATGTTGCCGGTAACCAAAGTCCGTCCAACAGTTGAAAACAAATAAAAACTGACAAAGGCGGGTCTCGGACCGACGATCACAGCGGTATTATAGTCCTCGACGAAACTGACTCCAAATGACACATGTGAACGATTAGTTTGTTTTTTTCGAACTACCGAAAAAAATTCCAGGGAATTTATAGACTTCTGATTATTTAACGTTCACCAGGGTCAGTACCGAGCCACTGGCGTCTAGTAACTGGCACGAGTAGAGATTAGAGTGGCTTGTGTTAGCTCCAGGTCTCCTAGCCAGCCCAGCACTAGCACTACTCCACTAGTCAGCCACCCGGAGTAAACTGTTTCTCGCTTAGCCAAAGAGGCTCGTTTGCGCTGGTTGCTTGTGTATAGTAAGCCGAGAAGATGACCCCAGGGGCGTATGGAGCGGCGGAACGAACCCAGAGAATGTTAAAATCGAAGAACCTCTGCAGTGTCTGATGTGCGAAGGAATTCTCGTTTCGAGAACAAAGCGACTGGCTCACCGTGCACTCCTCTTATCGGAATCTGATACTCTCTGAAATAATAACAATGATACCCGAGCGTGTTTTTATCCATCCCAGATCCTTATCTCTACTCGGATAATTGACTCACGGAACGTGTCTCGAGGACGATTAAAAAAAACACAGGAAAACTAACAAAGCGGCAAAAAGTCAGAGGGGCTCCGAAACAACGATGTACGTTCTTGAACATAGGAATTGGGGGGACACGAACCGGCTGATGAACACTGTTACGCCCGCCTGTAGCCTAGCCAGGGCCGATTCCAGCTGACGAAGCATGACCGTTGCGTTGCGCCCGTGGGTATAATGTCTCTGAAATAGTATTCTAATATGCATGTATGTATGTGTGTGTGTGTGTGTGTGAAGTGGATAGCCGGGGTTTCGAAGCCACCGTACAGCAGTGTAGCAGTTAACGCGTATAGCCGCACGTTCCCACACCGAGTAAACTTAATGACCCAATATTATAATCAAACGATTAACAATGAAACCTCGCGACTGCGTCCACAGCCAGGCCGGTGCTCGTCCGTTTAATTTGAGACGGAATTTGATCGTGTCAAGTGAATCGTTGTTTTTAACGAACGTTTGAAGAACTGCAGTTGGGTTATACCTGATACCGTGTTATTTTAATTGGTCAACGTTTAATTACGTCACTGTCTTATCAAACCAGAGAAATCGAACGTAGTTAATCACCGTGACACACTGAGCTGTGCATAACTTAGTAATTGATATATTTCTTATCGCTGAGTCTATGCTACGCTACAACTGGTATTAACTTCTCGACTCTACTGTAATCTACCAGCTTCCGCGAGAACAAAGTTAATTCAACGGTTTAAACAATTCGAGAGACTGCCTTAATATTTATCCATGTCAGCCTGCAGACATACCGGGGGACAACACTTTGATGACTCATATACATCCAGCGGTCCACACATTCCGTAGTGATGTCATACGCCCGGCTGAAAGGCTTCAAGACTTAAAACAGTACTAAAAGTTCATTGAAATTGCGATACGTCATTATTTTTGTGGTTGTCTGTTCAATTTTTCCTACTTTTGACACTCTGGTTATTGCGGGGTAATAACACTGCATGGCGTGACTGCAGTCGGTGCAGACCGCAGGATCGTAGATAATTTACAAAACGGATCTGAACCAGCAGCAGTCGCACATGCCTAGACGCACGTGCACCCTTTGGGGCTTGCTGCCTGTGTGTACACATGGCGAGAAAAAGGATCTTAATATCTCAAAGTATCAGATAAACCGTGGAACAAACGTCTCTGAGAAGTGGTGAGAGAGAGAGAGAAAGAGTCAGGCTCTATGCGATAAGACGAGGGAAACGACCCTTCTTCTCGTTTGCTTAGATCAAGGAATAACATCCTACCAAACTGACACGTTGACAAATTTTAACCAAGGCATTGAAAATGTCACCTGTTTTCTCGTTCTTGGTGTATTTTGTTCTGATATATTTGTATGTGTCGAATTTTGATTTGAATTCGCTTGAAATAGAGTTTGAAAAAATTCTAAGTCTGATCAGATCGGTGATGGGTCACAATCTGACACATCGACCATCCATATTTTGTCCATCTTTCGTATTTTGCCATCTTTTGTCTTTTGAAAACTTTTTTCATCCAAAAAACCACGAAAATAGAAGGATTTTCAATGTTCAAAGTGAGAATATATCAAGACTGTAGACTGCGTGGATCTGTCTTAGGTCATGAATAAAATTACTCACCTTTTTCTATCACGATCGTTATATGTCTGTGTGCGTATATCCGAAAGGTCGTTGAGCGCGTATAATTCACTTCAACGAATATATATATATATGACTATCATCGTTACCGCACTGCAGATTATGACAAATTATATCACCACTGTCACGATCGTTCTTTCAGAGGAGACAAAATAATAGGAGACCCGTGCCAGTCAGTAGCTGGGGGACCACTGAACCGTTGGAAGTCCGAAAGAGGCGTTAAACGGATGAAAAAAACGATATTTTTACTTTCTCTCGAACAACGGTTACTTTTTATTCTTTATCTTTCCGTGGAATCGGATTACGGGTTGGTTACGCGTATTCGGTGAATATACATACAGGCAACGAGGATATATTTTGGCTTCGCGTTATATTCGACGAAATATAACCGATTACCGGACGTAATTACGCGAACTGAGAATCGCGAGTATTACGATAGGTTATTTAGCCAGTCGGACTCAACGGCGACAGACGCGGTGGTAACCGGATGTCATGATACGGCCTCTGTGTTACTGACGTACCCGCATTAACATTCAATTCACGAGTACTGTGTGCACGAGGTATATACCTACCTACCTACCTACCCAACGTCGGAGCACACCCCATTTCTGAAGACATGCGAAACCGAGGTGTGACGGCACGTATAGAGAGAGAGAAACGGTCGTTTGTCGTTAATTATTAGACGAAAAACGTGTGTTATAACGATTTCTCAGAGTTTATTCACGAGTCCCAGCATGGTGGCCACTTTTTTAGGGAAAAAAAATTCCCTTACTTTTTCCTGATTTGGCATGACTGGCTGATCAATTTTCCCTGATCGAAATTCTAATATTGTCTTAATTAGTGCTACAAGATAATACCCCCAATTCTGGATTTCATTTCGATGCAAATTGATTAGGAAATCCAACAATGTTGGGACCAATTGTATGAAATTTTTTTTATTTCCTTGCTGATCCATTTACGACACGTTAGCAATTTGTTTTACGTTTTCCCTGACGAAGTTTGAAATTCCCTGACATATTTTTATTTTCCTGACCGTGGCCACCGTGCCCAGTATACCAGGTGTTTCGTGTGTCTCAAATCGATGAAAATTTCAACCGCAGCTTCTAGGTGTAAAAGAAGATACTATTTTTCAAAACACGTGGCGCAAGTTTTCAGTCCGATTCGAGTTGGCTGGGGCTCATTTTTTCCAAGAAACTAATCCTCATCATACGAATGAAGGGATTTGCGGAGAAACATTCGTCTGAAAAGTTATCATCAATTATTCAAATTTGACTAAAGTTTTTTTTTTTCACAGATAATTTAGTTTGGACAAATTATTTTTTCACAATTCCTTCATTCACAAAATGAAGTCATTTTCTGACGAAAACTTGCGCCACGAGTTTTGAAAAATAGTATCTTTTTTATGTGATAGAAGCTTTGGTCATGGTTTTCATTGATTTGAGTATGTTTTTTTTGTACCCCCTTGTAATGGTTCCATTCGGGTTTGGAATTAAAAAAAAAAGGTCGAATGACCAAATATCACTTCTTTTTTTAATTTATTGTGCAAGAAATAAACTTTGTCTGGTCTCAAACGGTTCCAAAAAATGTGTTTCTACTAAATGAACGGACATATTTTTTTTTGTATAGATTAATCTTTGGTCAAGTGATTGCGAAAAGTAACTTGCAAGCAGAAAATCACTATTTTACTTCAGAAAATTATGAATAATTTGGTTAATTTTGATCCGATAAAAAATGTGACTGTTCATTTCATGAAGACACCTTTTCCGAACAGTTTGAGACCAGAATGTATGAAATTGAGATACCTCTAGAATTAATCTGTCGATTGAATGAGAAACCATTTAGATTTGAAATTGATATTTGAATTTATTAATTTTACCTCCTTTTTGTTAAATTCCGATAAAACAGTTGGAACAAGGAAAAGATTGAGTGAATCTTGTATTTCACAAAAAAATTCTTGACCTTGCTTCCGGTTGAAGATCGCAATCATTGATTCGGATACGTAGAAATGAGTAAAGCTTGTCAGTTACGGTAATTATTCAGTTAAGTGACTAATTTATCTTATCGTAATTGTTTTTTCCTCGTTATCTTTGAGGTAGGTTTTGAAACGTTTCACGTCATACCCTCGATAATAGAAGAAGAGGAAGAACGAAAAAAAAAATATATATAACACGAAAAAAGGAACTCGTCCTCTGAAGTAACAGTGTAAAAATATATATTTCCATCTGTCAAACCCAGATAGCTGCAGTTGCGGTGGCTTTCACAATCACAGAGATAAAAACTACCGCCCTCACCCTTCACAAAAAACCACGAAAATTTCCCGAGCAGGTATAATACTTTTGAGAAGAACTAAACTAGAAAAAATCGCACGATAAAACACAGTAAAAAAAATTATCGACGATACGTTTTTAAATTTGACCGCCGGCTAATTGGCCAAGGCGTTTCGAAAAACTCGACACACCGAAGTGTGTAAATGAGGAATGTAATGGATTCCATTCTACGTCATTCAGGAATTTATATCAATAACACACCAAAAAAAAGGCTTGTTTAATTTAACACACACGCGGTTACAATTATAAATGCGTCGGTTATTACAACTTGCGGTTGGTACGCATTAAAAAGAGTCATATATAAGATTGTAGTGAAAAAAAAAATGAAAAGACAAAAGAACGCGACCCGAGTATTATAGTCACGTCGATTATTATTTTAATTCTCATTGAATATACATATAATTTACAGGATTCGCTCAAGCTTGCGAGAACTATAACATAACCATCTGGTCGTGAAGTTTTAACGACACGATTTTAAGACTTCTAGGTAAATCATACCATGGTTGAGATGAGATTATTATCGTCATAATATCAAGAATTTCAAGCGTCCTATATATCATAATCACTAGCAAACACACATACAACAATAATCAACTTATTGAAAGAACAAACAGAACAAAAATTAACTCACATCGAAGCACAATTAAAGAAAAATATTTATTAGCAATTCAATAATTATTATAATGTATATTATATCATTGTATAGTTTTTTTCTTTTTCTTTTTTCTTTTTAATCTCTGTTGAATAATACAGTTAAAATTATCGCACTAATTAGATAGTTAGGTATAATTGTATACTCTAAATTTTTTTTTTTTTTTTTTTTTTGTTTTATCTATTAAGGTGATTGAATACAATTACTGTAAATATCAACATAATCAACAAATCATAATATCAATAATATAATGGTAATAATAATAATAATAATGATAATAATAACAAAATAAAACATAATATACACAAACGAAACATAACAAATGCAGTTCAAAAAAAAAAAACGAAAGAAAAAAATCATAAAATATGTCACGTTTTTTTTTTCGTCAAACTATTTTTCTCTCATTTTCCTATGTATATTGTATTAGCAGTAACAAATTTATCTTTAAAAAATGTACTTATTTGTGCCAACCTTAGCTACATACCGAGAATGATCCTCAATTTTTTATTGCCTCGTGACGATACTTCGTAGAATTATATAACCGAGGTAATTTTCAGTCGATAATTTCGTGGAAAATCAGAAAAATTCTAATGTATATAATTATTTTTAGCAGAGTTCTTGGAGAACGATTTAAACGATGTTGTAATTCGTACTATTAACCGCGTGAATTATAATCGACCGAAAAAATAATAATAATAATAATAATAATAACCTAAGTAATTAACTAAAGAATTGTCATTCGGCATAAAATCGTGAATAATCACTCATCGATAAATGCAATGATATTACACTCTTGCCACGTTCATGTTTTACTGCTAATTTCAAAATACGTAATATATATATGTATATAAGCATAATACTTACTTAATTTAAATATATGTATAGGATATATATATATATATTTTTCCCCTATAGTATGTGTATACAATAATATCGTCAATTTGAAAAAAAATAATAATTTCAATATAGAGACATTATACTTCCGGTCATATACAAAATGATTGTACGATTATTGTTTTCTATTGTTCTAACTATAGATTGTCACATTTGCCAATAAGACAATCAAACTACACTCGAAGCGAGATTCAAATTTCCATAGACAAGGTAATGGTTCATACTTTGCAGTAAAACATTATTCAACTAACCCTACCAGCTATAACGGGTAATAATATTGGCTTTAATAATACTCTATCAGAATCATATAATAATTGATCATAATCCTCGTAATGGGATCTGACCTCATCGGTTGACGAGTTTAAACGCCTCGAATCTGTAATACTTGTCGTTAACTATCGCGAATTCAATAAGGGACTAAAAATATTCCCCGAACGAATCGATACAATTACCGTTGAATCCGATATTCAATACTGCGATAGTAAAAAGTAGATTTAGAAACCGTGGAATGACGTCATTATTCGAGTTCGATAATCGTCAAAACGGTTCCAAAGTAGAACAATGAAAAAAAAAACACCTGGAGATTCGAACGCGAGATTGACAACCTAATTCTGATCTAAAACGAATAGTTTTGGCGTGTGGATAAAAATATACCATTTTAACTCCCTTAAATCTATGAATAGAGAAAAAAAAAACTACTAGGAAGATAAGAGCCTCTCGCGGGAAATATGAGGAAAAAATAATGAGTTTTGGTCAAAAATGCTTTCTAATATCACCAATCAGTGAATCGCTGACATACGTAGCTCAGGGAAATCGAAATACACGGATAACAGGGCGAAAAGCGTCATGCGGTGCAGCCTGCAAGCTTGTGTTGCTGTTTACCTGCAAACGGTACGTCGCCGAAGAATTCCTCGACGTTGTCCGTTGATACGCTCTTGTCGGACAGTGAGACGCTGGACAGCGAACCGCTGGAAGCGTCCAGTGAACCACCGGTAGGAAACTGGAGCAGATCTTCCTCAGTCTCGGTTTCCATGTCTCGTGAACGTCGTTTGTAGACCTAGGATCGAGGATAAACTTGGACTCAATTTTTATTTTACTCTATAGAAACAATTTCGGGTATACGTAAACATCGGCGAGACCAAGCGGCAGACAAAAAAACGCGTCATCGTTGACCATTAATTCACCTTTGGAAATGTTATTCTTAGAATCGAAAGGGGAAACCAGAACACGCGATTTTTATCACCTTGCCAACGCCAACGCAGTCTTGTGTCTCGCCCACGAATGAATCTATACTCATATGGACAATGAATTTTGTACAAGATCGTCGCGACTGTGTCTTTGTGATATCAAAGGCCTTTCGTTGTTTTCTTGTGGGAACGAAAAAAATTGTTATTCACATTTAGAATGCAATAATTTTCTAACTGAAGCTCAAACTGTATAATTTCGAACCCCGTTCACTGCTTCACATTCCCTTCATCAATCATAGTAAGCATTTTCGTTCGTATTTCCTTGGATACTCTTTCAACGATTTGCAACTGGAGGAAAAAGTTGTTTCATTGATTTCACGTACGTTTTACGTTCAAAAGGGTGTTTGAAGCGTTGCAACAAAGAGGAGGAGTTCGTTACCACTTGGTAAGAAGCAAACGTTACAGCCAGTCTGCAGAAGTCAGATGTAGACGTTAACGTTGGTATACATCATATAGTAAAGCGAGAGGAGATGTTCAGAGGTTCATTATTCAAAGGGTGTCAACGTTTCCCTAGATTGCCGGTTGGCTGATTTCGCTTCGAAAGATGATGACTCAAACCCTTACTACATTCGCTTCTCTCAACCACCCTGCGATCTCTCCAGAGGAATTGGTACAAGTCAGAGTTCAGATTCGCGGAATTTCACCGAGATGTAACATCGAGAGGGAAGTAACCAGATTTAACCCGACCCCGGAATGTATATTCGCGTTAAATATCAATAGAACCGTGAATATTAACATAGCTAATTGACGCAAGCAGGAAACTTTGAGGTCTGAACGATGTGGTGAAAAATCCATCGATTCGCGTATCGAGACTGAGACGAAAATCAAATCACCGCTGAATTGTGATGAGAAAAGAAAAAGTGAGAATGAATCAGGGTTTAATTCGGCGGAAAAATGACAGTTCTTGAGTAACCTGATTGCTCGCTAGCTACATAAAGATTTAATGGAAAGTCGGCCCGTTCTCGACTGCTCTGCAGCAACACCGGGTCCCAATGAAATTCATGGGAGGTAACAAGGCGGTAAGTTTAAGCGCCCGTGAAACCCGCTAATGCAAAAATTACCTTTGAAGATTCCCAGGGTGTACACTCACCGGATAAAACCCAGGCCAATACCGGATTCGAAAAGGTTTCACAAATCCCTCATGAGTATCGTCCAATGTCAGCGCAGCCCGGTTTCTGTCATTTTAAGGATATCGGCTATAAATTACGTTACTCTGTTCCGAATCACGTAAAACAACATTCAATCGGAAGTTAATTAATACTTCTTCATCAATAATTATTTTGGCCACTATAAAGAGTTTTGCTAACCAAATTTTGATTGTTCCCTGACTGAAATTCGGACAAATTAGTGATTATTCAAGAATGTAATGAATGATGCTGTGAATCAATGGTGAAAGAGAATGATCTTCGAGAATACATTTTTAACCATTCATACAAGTTTTGCTACTAATTGATTAGGATTTCAACACGAGGAAGGGAAAAAAAACGCCAGGGATCTTTTATTCCGTTTTGTTTTGTATCGCCATAAAATTCTTTGACTTTTTCCTGACCATTTTTCGCATTCCCTGACTTTTCTCTGACCAGTGGCCACCACGATGATTCAAAATCTAAGGCTGAACTCACTCGACACTAAAAAAAATCGCGTACACGAAGGCACGACTCTTCACGGGACTTCAAGGGACTTTAAAGAACTTCATGATACTATGAGCCTCTTAGGACATCAGGAACTTCAAGGACTTCAAGGAACTCCATGGGACTTCGAAGACTGTCGTACACTGGACATCAACGGTGGTCAACCCCTCATTTATTGAAATCAAATTCTTCTAAGAGACTAGTCACAGAGACGGAGCTGCGATATTGTGAAACAATTTAGAAAGAGGGTCGTTTTCCTCACACGAATTTCGTTACCAAAATAATCATGTACGAGGATATCTTCTCGCCCTGACATAATATCCCCTGAAGCGTATATCACACGAAGTTGTAGCAGCAGCAGCAGCAACTGGTGATACGAGACGGATTGCGGGTGCATGAAGGGTTCACATAAGCTAAGCGACAGGGTTGAAGTTCGGGAGTACGTACAGCGACAGCTGGGTATCACGTTATGGATATCTACTCGAGAAGATGGAAGTGAGCAGACATCAGACTGAATCCTCACAGAAGAACGATCACAGGTACATACATATCGGGTAAAAGACACCGCCCGCGTTGGTACACTACTGTACCAGGGTTCTACGGGTTTCTCTCCTCGCGAGGCAAATCCTCCTTGGAAAATCGCATCACAGATCAAACAGGGCTTGTATATTAAATGTAACCCGACGGTGGATTTTCAACCCATTCCATCGACCCTCGACCTGAAACCCTCCGACTGCTCTTTGCTTCGTTCGACTTCTCCCATGAACCAGTCTGTACCTACATCAACGTTCCGCTACCTTCAGACTATTTCTCTACATCTACTCCGTTGATCACTGTTTGACTTATTACTTACAAACTATGTAACAGCTACGTGGGTCAACTCGGGTATACGCTTGCATTAGCGGGATTAATATCCTACCGGATAACGAGAATTTCTCTCTTTCCTTTTTTCATTCGACGTAAAACCCAAGATAAAAAGAAGCGGACAGATTACGTCACTGATGTATTCAGCCTTCATTTCGATCTTAATTCTCTTATTATATCTTAGACAAGTCTCTCGTTCTCCATTGGGGATTTAATTTTGAAGACACTCACCGCGAGCAGCACGGAAGCCCGGAACATATTATTTCACTAATTAATCTTGACGCAAACTGGTATAGTTGTATTATTTTTAAAGAGCGCGTTCCATGAACGAACGTCCGCGAAGTAACGCGGTTCGGTAACGACTAGTCAAGATTGTGGGTCTGGTTGTGGTTTCACATCCTGCGTTCACGCACGTACATCGTACGTACAACAAAAATAGAATTTGATCGGTAAGTTAGCATTTTATCCGCTATATGCGCAAACATACGTTCTCAATTCACGCTTATCGAAGTAGAACGCGTATGATAGTATTACTGCTGATTCAAATCCCCCGAGACATACTCTCTTTCAGGGAAGAAGAGTCGGAAAAATCCAGATTGTAAAAAGAGATTACACACTCGAGATTAACCCCACGAGTTATCGATTCGCAAACAGTTGAAACGATCATCGATCAAATGGTACGAATAGTGCTTTTCGAAATGATCCTTTGAAACATGCCATGAAATGATTGAACCGTCCAAATTTCGAAGTGTTTGGTCAACTTTTGCACACGAAGCGAATCATTTAGGCATTTCGTGACGCTGAACACGTGCGAAATCTTTTTTTAGCCTCAGATCGCAAATGAGGGCAATTTTTTTTTTTCATATCCACGCGGAAACAATTTAGCCGGAAGTGGATTGACATTTGTCTACATTATCGTATGTAACAGGCGAAACAATTTATCCTAAAAGATGAATCACTCTATATACAGCAGACTTTTGTTTCCTGGAAATCATCTGAAACCTCCCAATATCGGTCGACATTTCCTACCCCTGGTACAAGAATTTTTCTTCACGATTCATGCAGCTTTGGAACGTTAATTGAGAAAAAGAACAAACATCTTTGCGTCAGAAATAATTTCGAAATTCCGGCACCAGAATCATTCTGAGCATTATTTTACAACTGAATCGAGACTTCAAGTTAGATCAACACATTTCGATTCCGCGAAAGTCGCACAGGACTCTCAAACGAAATAAAAAAGAATCACGTTTTCCCCCGCTGTCAAAAAAAAAAAAAAAAA
>JAFFZH010014367.1:0-15591 GCA_018420115.1 Euura saliciscinereae
TTATACCGCAACTTTGAACTTAGCGGTATAAAGTGCCATTTGCCGGAACGAAAACAGGCGTCAATAAGTGACTGTTCAATGTCTGTGCCGTAAAAAAAAATTAATTGAGAGTCAAGTGGTTCGATAGCTTCCACGTCAGCATTGAAATTATTCACACACATCATCAACAGGTGAAAAAAACCTGTTCTGTAGATAAACGGAGAAATATTTTTGCATCAAGGGGTAAAATATTCTCGATACAACAGGGATACAATATTCAATCTGAGGATATTTGAAATATTGATTTCAATTCCAACTGAACATATATCGAAAGCAATCAATTTTTGAAGTGTTGTGTCACGAAATATCGCGTGTCTAATGACATAAGGACGTGAGCACCATTATACGATGTTTTGCTGTTTATAATGGAATAAAGTCGTATAATTTTTTTTTCACGCCAATCGCTCTGAAAACGTTCGAAGCGTATAGATCAATTGAAATTACGAGATCGAAAAATGTAAGTGCAAGAGGTCGTAAGTTGAGCGGATACGACCTTCTGCTTTTAACTACCAATATTTTTTATCGAATTTTTTTAAATGGTCGTTCTTTCAATTTATCTTTTCGTTTTACGAGTTTTTACAACTATTTGGAACAATCATTCAAAATCATGAAAAAAATTGCGCTTACGACCTTATGCCATCCCTACTGGAATAGATCCTGTAAAATATTACATGAAAAAGTAGGGGAGACCGGTGTCAGTAGTAACAATTTTTGTAAATCATTTTTTTTCTCGCTCAATATTTTTCATTTACAAAATTTTTTTTTTCGAGCAAGTTCATTGATCTTAACTCTCGCTGATTCTATTTTTTTCAGTTCGCAAACAACTTCGAAATTAGCACTAAAAATCAAAGTTGGGCATTGCTACACATGTTACAATTGACACCTCATGCACCGGTGTCGATTGTAACAGCTTACGTGTCAATTGTAACACAGTAACGATATGACATAATTATATGGAAAATATTTATTTACTCCCTCAAAACTGGTTTCAAAGGTCTTCAGTAAACTAATACATTGTTATTTAATTTTTTTTTTCACAAAGACACACATATATTTCCGATCTCAATATAATTGAAGCTAATCTCTGCAATAAAATTTATAACGGGAATTCAACAACGAATAAGACAGTTAAACTTCTGAGCAGTCATCGCAGATGAAGAATGCACCGCCATCGGTGCAACCGATGTGTGCCCATTTTTTGCATTCAGTGCATTGATTTTTATAGTGTTACAATCGACACCGATCGGCGTGTTACAATTGACACCTGCGACATTGTTCAGTAAATAAATTAAATATTATCCTACCCGTCATGATCTATAAATCCTGATTGACATCATTTATAGCCAAACCATCATAGATCAATATAGAATCGACCGATTATTAAAAAAAATCATTGTTAGATACCAGACCAAATCATAGTTGGAGTGATAAAGTTACTCATGGGAGTAAAAAACCATAAAAGTCGACACACATACAGGAAAGAGCGCATGAAATTTGGCAAAACGTTGGATAACAATAGCGAAACGGACGTTGCTATAGAGATGTCCAAGCAGTTCGGACATTTTCCGCAAAATGGCGCCGTTATTTGCGTTGTAACAATTGACACCGTGTTACAACCGACACCGGTCTCCCCTACATAATAAATTACATGATAAATTTTATAAATTTATGACTGGATTCCTAATACGAATTATCATATACTTTATCATATGATTTTCGTTCTAACCATTATAGTGTCCAAATACACATAATTTATTACCTAAGTTATCGTAGGATGTTTTTCATGATCAGATTTCATGATAGAAAAAATAGGGGGCCACCCGAGTCGGGATCGAACCGTGGTCCTCCGAATTTGGAAGCAGTAACGCTACCGCTTGAGCTACGGTACTTCATAGTAATGTAACAAAGTTTTAGGTTCACAAGCTTTGATATGATTGTGATTGACTTCAGTTTCTTCAATGAAGTTGGAACTCGTAGAGCTAAAACTCATGTACAACATCACACAATAAATTAGAGGATGAATTATGTGTATTTGTTCATTGTACAACGTAATGGTCAGAAAAAAAATCATGTGATAAAATACATAATAATTTACAACATTCTTAATTTACGTGATAATTCATATCATGAATCCAGTCAAAATTTTATGCAATTTATTATGTACTTTTTCATGTAATATTTTACAATATCTTTTTCAGTAGGGATTAGACACGCGATATTCAACAGCACACTTTACATTTTGTAGCACGTATGTTCTGCAGGTGGTCAGATTCATTGAATCGTTGAAAATAAAAAGTATGCGTACGTCATCACGATATAGATAAAATGTGTTTTTTAAACGTTATGCTCTTTGTTTGGAACCATTTTATTCTCTACAATTTATGCTTCACGGAATGTTCAAACCATTTTCAACAGGTCAGGTTCCACTCGATTCGTCAAGTATTGTCATGATATCCTGATTTTTGTTTCAGGAGTCCGCCCAACCGAGGCTACCATCAGGAGTGAGTTAAAGATACATAGATTTTCGATACTGACAGATATTCACTTGTTGTTCGAATTCATAACGTTATGCTCATTGTTTGGAACCATTTTATTGTCTACATTTCATGCTACACGGAATGTTCAAACCATTTTCAACTTGTCAGATTCCACTTGATTCGTCAAGTATTCTCATCATATCCTGATTTTTGTTTCAGGACCTGGCCGCCCACTTGGTAGCAAGAACAGAAGTAAGTTAAAGATACAGAGATTTTCGATAATGACATATATTCACTTGTTGTTCGAATTTATAACGTTATGCTCTTTGTTTGGAACCATTTTATTCTCTACATTTTATGCTACACGGAATGTTCAAACCATTTTCAACATGTCAGGTTCCACTCGATTCGTCAAGTATTGTCATGATATTCTGATTTTAGATTCATCAGTCAACTCAGTCGCGGCTGCCGGAATAAAAAGTAAGTTAAAGATACAGAGATTTTCGATATTGACAGATATTCACTTGTTGTTCGAATTCCTAACGTTATGCTCTTTGTTTGGAACCATTTTATTCTCTACATTTCATGCTACACGGAATGTTCAAACCATTTTCAACATATGTCAGGTTTCACTCGATTCGTCAAGTATTCTCATCATATCCTGATTTTTATTTCAGGAGTCAACCCAGTCGAAGTCGCTACCGGAATCGACGGTAAGTTAAAGATACAGAGATTTTCGATAATGACAGATATTCACTTGTTGTTCGAATTTATAACGTTATGCTCTTTGTTTGGAACCATTTTATTCTCTACATTTTATGCTACACGGAATCTTCAAACCATTTTCAACATGTCAGGTTCCACTCGATTCGTCAAGTATTCTCATCATATCCTGATTTTTATTTCAGAAGTCAACCCACCCGAGGCTACCAGCAGAAGTAAGTTAAAGATACATAGATTTTCGATACTGACAGATGATCACTTGTTGGTCTTTGGGGCTTCCGCGGGTAGATTCTGGATGAGTCTTGGCTTCCGGGTTGGAGCCGCGTTGATGAACGGTGTGTTGCCGACGTTTCGTAAACATTGCAGTTTACTTCATCAGGGCGAGAGGTTACCTGATACTGGTTACCTCCAGACAGGGTGTCCCTATTTATCCGGAGCTGGAGTCATCGGAGCGTGACGTTCCAGTTGGGTGGAGTTGACCAATCAGGTGTTTTTAATTGATTGGCCAATCAATTAAAAAACCGGGAGGATGGCGTCCCAAATTGGGTGGGTCTGATATCCTTTATCCCTATTGATGTTGTTGGGATGTTTTCGAATTTCAAGTGCTTCTCTGTATTTTCGAGGGAAGTACTGTTTCGAGTTTGCCAGAGATGTGGTCTGGTCAAACCGGATTTCATGACCCGTTTCCATTTTGTGTTCCGCCAGAGCTGAGATGGTGTGGTGTTTCAGCTTGACGCATCTTTCGTGTTCTTTAAGGCGAGTGCTGATCTTCCTCCCGGTTTCTCCGATATAGACTTTTCCACAGGAACAAGAGATCCTGTATACCCCTGATGAGCTGAGTGGAGGGCGATTGTCTTTTGGAGAGGTTAGGATTTGTCCGATTTTTCGAGGTGGTTTGAAAATCGGTTTGATGTTGTTCTTTCTCAGGATTCTCCCTATGGAGTCAGTTACTCCTTGAACGTAGGGGAGGAAGGCACATTTTCTTGTATTTTCAGTTGTTGTGTCAGTCTCGGGGTTAGCGGGGTTTCGGAGTTTTCTGATGGTACGCTGGATTTGATGAAGAGGGTAACCGTTGGACTGGAGAGTTTTGTGTAAGTGATTCAGTTCTTGGTTGAGGCTGCTGGGGTCTGAGACTACGAGAGCCCTGTGTGCGAGAGAGCTGATGACGGATTCTTTTTGTGAGGGGTGGTGATGTGACGCTGCATGTAGGTACCTATTGGTGTGAGTAGGCTTGCGATACTCCCCGTGGCCTAGATTTCCATTGGGTTTTTTGGTGACCAGTACATCCAGGAATGGAAGTTGGTTGTTCTTTTCCGTTTCCATGGTGAAGCGTATGTTGGGGTGTTGGCTATTTAGGAAGGCGAGGAAGGCTGGGAGGGTTTCTGTACCATGACGCCAAATGACGAAGGTGTCATCGACATATCTGAGCCAAAGTTCTGGTTTATTTTGGGCTTTTGAGAGGACTTGCTTCTCGAAGTGTTCCATGAAAATGTCCGCGATGATGGGGGATATCGGGGATCCCATAGCGGCCCCGGTGACTTGTTCATAGTACTCTCCTTGGTAAAGAAAGTAGGTGGAAGTGAGGCAGTGTTCGATTAGGGGAAGTAGGTGTTCGGGTATCTTCTTGGAGAATTTTATGATTTCTAAGGTGTCCTGGATGGGAACCTTCGTAAACAATGATTCGACATCAAAACTGAAGTAAACATTGAAGTAAACTGCAATGTTTACGAAACGTCGGCAACACACCGTTCGTCAACGCGGCTCCAACCCGGAAGCCAAGACTTATTCACTTGTTGTTCGAATTTATAACGTTATGCTCATTGTTTGGAACCATTTTATTGTCTACATTTCATGCTACACGGAATGTTCAAACCATTTTCAACATGTCAGGTTCCACTTGATTCGTCAAGTATTCTCATCATATCCTGATTTTTGTTTCAGGAGCTGGCCGCCCACTTGGTAGGAAGAACAGAAGTAAGTTAAAGATACAGAGATTTTCGATAATGACAGATATTCATTTGTTGTTCGAATCTATAACGTTATGCTCTTTGTTTGGAACCATTTTATTCTCTACATTTCATGCTACACGGAATGTTCAAACCATTTTCAACATATATGTCAGGTTCCACTCGATTCGTCAAGTATTGTCATGATATCCTGATTTTAGATTCAGGAGTCGGCACAGAAACGGCTCGCGGACTAAAAAGTAAGTTAAAGATACAGAGATTTTCGATAATGACAGACATTCACTTGTTGTTCGAATTTAGCTCAAGCGAGTCGAGCACCGCGGAATGACGACCTAATCATAGTCCTCTTTACTTAAATTTCAGGACGCGTAGCAAATGTCAAAACCCGACTGTCGAAACTTGCGGAGAATTTTACAGAGATGTGCGGCCGTAAGTTGAAAACAAAGTCACTCAATGACGATATTCAAGTCATAGCTACTAAGTCATGCGTCAAATATTGACAAACTACGATAGTGTCATGATCGAGGGGCTATTCACTCGTGAAATCACTTGTACACCCCCTATCGAAATCGATTCGAAATTATTTTCGTTTCCTTTCGAAATCACCTGAAATCAGACGAGAAATCGCTTGGTAGCGCGCCGAAATCGATCGTTAGCGCTCGAAATCACTTGATGTTGCTTGAAATCATTGTAACAGCTTGAAATCACAGTAAAATCGGGCGAAAATTCGTTGATTGCGTTTTTTTCGAATCAAGCATCGTTTTTGGCGTTTTACTCTTGAACCAACAAGAAAATACAATTTCACCAAGACAAAGTTTCTTTTTGTTTTATCTTTTACTACAAAAAACAATGATTAGATTTTTTGTGATATTTTTGTGCAAAATCAAAAATTGAAAAAACAAATGTTAGCATTTTCATCCGATGATCGGTCTATGACCAAACGATGTGTTTTCGAGTTCCTGATTTTGCACACAAAAAAATCAGCGATTTTAAAAATGTCCATCTTGATGATGATATTTGAGGTCACCATACGACCTTCAAAAATGTCGGAAAATTTGAAAAAATTACAGGCATCATTTTTGACCAAAACGAACCAAAAAATCCATTGGGCATCGAAATCCCAGAGGGTCACGCTCATGAGGGGTCGGTTTGACGTGGAATGCCCCATATACTTATATTTGTGTGAACTATGAGAATCTATTTTTTGTGACCTACTACCTTCAGCTGGACCTTTGGCTGAATAATAATTACCCGATCATAACCCTTTCCGAGATTCTTCCTTTTGTCCTGTTAATTCCCTGAATAGTAAGTTGGCGCAGGTTTGCAGACAGATTTTCTTGCAGTAGATAGGAACGGGTTGGGATAAATGGACCATGCATTGATTTCGCATGAACATTAATCGTATATCATTCGGATGGATTTCGCGTTTCACCTCGATCTTCACGAGCGTTGTGCATCCATTTTTTTTTTCATAAAGTTACGCTGTCAGATAGATTTTTCAAATTCGGATTTGTGTGGCAGTGTAGTTCGCTCCAAGTCACCATATAAAAATACCTATATATCTGGGTATATCGTATATATCTGGGAGTGAATAGCCCCTCGGTCATGATGTACCTATTTTATTTTCAGATCGCGATTCCCAGCTGAACGCCAGAGACATTGGTAAGTGATAAGTGGGTACACTTACTTGACCAATCTATACATCTACCAAAACGCTCGAATTATCTTTGTCTCCGTATTCTGGAAAATCATTCCGTTTGATATTCAGGACCTCTCTATTTCTATTTCAGAAACTTTTACGAATGCCGGAGAGTATTTCACAAAGTCTATAAATTCTATCATAGACGGTGAGGGGGGTGAGTTGAAGACGACTTTTATGCTTTAAAAATGTTTTTGTGACCTACTGTTCGCTTCACATATCAGGGCGAAGTCGAGAAATTGTTTTAATTGACCGAGATTTTATATTTTGATTCTTCATATTTCATTCTTTTTTTCAATTATTACCATTATATCATGCGTCAATTGGTGAATTTCCACTCTGTCATGATACGCCTATTTCATTTTCAGGAAACAAAGTAGAAATTGCTAACGGATTCGTGAGTAAGTGACACTCATTCGAAAAGTACATCAAGCCTAGTTTTATTTTCATCCAGCTGTTGTTAGAACTGAGTGAGAGTTGAAGACGACTTGATCATAACCTCTGTATTCCAATTTCAGATGCTGTCAGGCCAGTAATAATCAAAATGACAGACTATTTGCAAAGACCTGAAAGGGGAGACGGAGGTGAGTTGAAGACGATTGTGCCCATCTAGAATATCACCCCTCAATCAGCACTTGAAAATTGTCTAAATTATTGAGGTATCTTTTAATTTCCAGATACCGGCCGTCAGAACCGCGCTGCTGCGGCCGACATTATTAGAACATTCAGCTCAATCGCGAACCAAGTCCATTCGATTTCGCATGCTGCTACTGCGGCTGCTACTGCGGGTGCCGCTCGAGTTGCCGCTCAAACTGCCGCTCGAGCTGCGGCTTATAGTAAGTTGGAAACAATCGTGCCATTAGAAATATTATTGCAATACTGAGATCTATCATTATCAAAACCAAATTTCAATGAGGCTTTCATAAATTGATCTATTTCCTTAGCCTCCAGTTTAAGGCGAACGTATCTGATACTCAACATTCGATCCCTGATTTCAATTATACTACCAGTTTAGTACTGCTAAACTACGATCCTGAATATTTTTACTTTTTACATTATTTCCAACATCAACTAAAATATGATGATTTCTTAAATTATACTTTCAATGTGTTCTGGTAATTGCCATTGAATCGTAATTTTACTTTCTCAGGAAGACCTCCACAACCATAAATCCCATGCCAATCCAGCTGAACCGACGTAGTGGAAGAGACTATTGGTGAGTGTCATCCACAGTATCTGCAAGATGCTGAATATATTTATTCACTAATTTTGGTGAATCTATTCGCAGGCCACTCCTTAGCAGCTATCGCGGAGCGGAATATTCGGAACCGCTTGTGCTAACCTGAAGAACTTTTTGTGGAAGAACGTAAATCATCTGCTGGACGAGAGACTACCACTTTCTTCCGGCACGTCTTCCAATTGATTACTGAATATGTATATGTCAGTGAGAATACTGTGAAGCTGCATAAGATTGTGGATAATAAAAATCAAATTCGAAAATATTCATTCGCTGTATCGTATAAATTTTAGATTTCCCAACACAGATTCCGAATACAAAAGAATAAAGACGTTCAGAGGCCCTTATAAAAACGATTATATATACTTTTTCCTTCCGAGTCACGTGACATGTGAAAAGGTTCTTTTATTTGCAACACCTGCACGAAAAGTTTGATTCCGTTCGGACCGCTAAACCGATTTGGATGAAATTTGCAAGGCATACCGTTCTGCTTTTAACTACCATTATCTTTTATCAATTTTTTTTAAGTGGTCGTTCTTTCAATTTATCTTTGCGTTTCACGAGTTTTTACGACTATTTGTTATTACGTTGATTTCGTGACCATAACGTGGATCCCAGTCCTTTACTAAAAAGTAGAGGGGTTTTAATCGTTTTTCGATACCGTCTGCCGACTTTGTGCATAAATTGCCGCGGTTATTGGGAGTTGCTTTGTGCTAATTTATTTTCAGTTGCCAAGCAAATTTGTGGAGTTGTTTAGTCAAAGAAAAGTGTGTTAAAGTGTTTTTCTGCAGACGTCCTGCAGATAAAAATCATCAAAGATCAATATAGAGAATTACTTCAGGTGAATATCATCACGAAAGATAATAATGATCAGCAATAATTAATAATGGTGAAATTCTCGCTGTAGGAGACTTATTCGAAGTGCCAGGTCGAATTCTATCGCATAACTGCCTGCAGATTTATCCGCTCATAGCTGCCTGCAGATTTGCAGAGATTTTTATTTAACTTTACGTTAAATATACCTATGTTTGAAAAAAAATATTCTGAAACATTAAATAAATACTTCTTCTGTGTTAACTGAAACAAAAAATGTAATTTTCATTGAATCCATACAAAATAATACAAATCTAATTAGTTAACGATAATTATTTCACATTAACAGTAGGTACATTCGACATTAAGGTCTGGCTCTCGGCGAAAAGTGCCAAAAAATTGAGGATATGTAGTTCTGGGGGTCTTGATTAATATAGTTACCATTGGCACGATGCGCGGAACTCAATTTTTCAGAAGTTAGGAGGGTTCGAAAGTCGAGACTTTCAGCTATATACACGCGTGGTGATCACTCGTCGATCGACTATGCGTGACGTTATGCATGACGGATCGCAAAGACTTCTGTACTAAATCGGCCTCTAATGACTTCACAATTGCAACCAAAAGTGAGTCTCGTCGTCAATATTGAGTACTTCGAGATGAGATAAAAATCGGAAAAACGAATCAACCACAATCAAGATGATAAAAGTATTCATTTTCAATAATAAAAATGCCCAAAAGTTATCAACAAATTGTTAAAAAAAATCATTGTTTAACAAATTTCCTGATGACGTTATTTTTTTGTTCATGTCAAATGAATTCGTTGATCTTTCCGAATACACATGAATTTTTTCAGAATTTTGACACTTTTTTTAAATTTCCGTTTTCGATTTTGAAAACTGGAGAGAAAAAATCTGAATTTTTGATATGTTATTGCGGAAACGATGTAGATTACAATTCCCAAGTTTCCGGTGCGTGGAACAAATAGTTTCGTAAATACAGCCTTTACAGATTTTCGAAAACGGATATTTCAAAATAGTGACAAAATTCTTGAAAAATGCATTTGGGTTTAGAAAAATTAGGGCATTTATTTCAGATAAAAAATAAATAACGTTACCAGAGAATTTGTTAAACAATGTATTGTTATTTAAACAATTTATTGATAACTTTCGGGCATTAATATTATTAAAACTGAATACTCTTATCACGATTATCACGGTTGATTTTTTTCCGATTTTTATTTTATCATAAGGTACTCAATTTGCCGACGAGAATCATTTTTGGTTGAGATTGTACGGCCAATACATCCTTAATTGTTGAATTTCGTATTTTTCAATTTTTTTTTCTAACCTTACTTTCCTTCTGCGATTTTAGACACGCGATATCAAACTTTGATATAGTTTCGCCGACTATTCGCATAAAAAGTTCCCCGGTGCGTCGGTAGGTATTTTCAGAAAATATAGAACTGGTGTAAAGAAAAAGAAAAATAATCAATCATTCAGCGTTTCGCATCATAGTCGAATTGCACTTGCTTCCCGCTCTTCAATTTACTATTCTCAGCATGTGGGAGCCTCTGTTCCGTGAAGAATGAATTAAGTAACGAACGTTGTACGAGTAATCGTTTGCCGGTATTACATTTCCAGTTACCGACAGCTAACATATTTACCGACATAACGTCTAGGTCTTCCAGTATTATCCTCAGCCTCGGCTATCCGCTTATCCACCGAGGCGAGGAGATTTACTTGTCGCGGGTTCTGCATTACCGGCGGTGCTCATGAGGCGCCAGTCAATTTTGTGCGGGAATAATTCAAACGGGAGCAGCGGCGACATGGAGGGAAGAGATGAAACAGAATGAATTGGGAATAGGATAGTTAATGCAATGACACAGACACGTTTTTTACTAACTCATTTACTCAATGTTTCGTAAATTTGGCTAAGGTTTTTTTTCATCATCCGTATATATGGATGAATTTAAATTCGAGATCGAAAATGTAAATGCAAAAGGTCGTATATTGGGCCATTACGTCATTCTTTCATGACAATTCTTGAAAAGGATAAAAAAAAAATTTTAAATGATAAAGACACAACGTCGTAGCCGCAATTTCTTTATACTTTTTTTTACCCATTACCGCAAAACACCTGAAGGGCCAATTTTTATTATTTTCCTTTGGTGGATACGACCTTATGTAAATTATTAAATTCATTTCTTTCCGCGAAGTTAGCATTGTAAGGTCGTATCTACCAGTGCATCTACGACCTTCTGCTCTCAATTGACCCAACATCAAATTTCAACGTTTATGAACGAATCGTCGGGTTTTTAGCCTAGATAATATTCCAAAAAATATAGGTACGACCTTTTGCCGTTACGGTATTATATGAGCAAAAAGTCCTTTTGACCTTTATTACAGACAGGCGATTTAATTCCGCCATTTTGGAGGCGGGTTCCTTCCAAAGGTGATTATTGGTCGGGGAGGCGCGGTCAGACAACGGTACCTAGTCTTTGTCCTCGTTGTATGTACCTTCAAATGTATAGGTGCTTCCCACAATGTGTTGGAAGATTTATTCACATTTCAGTAGAATTGAATCACAAGAAACGACGAATTTACTACAGAATTTTGTCAAATTTGTACACAATTTGGTATTTTTGGGATTAATTTACAATAATTGTCGCCGACAGAAAGAGGAAAATGACCGACGGAACTGATAAAAATGCATTTGACGGTGTGTTTTGACCATGTGTACCGAAATCCTGCTTATGTTATTATTTGCAATGAATAAATGAAGGAGTTTTGTTGATGTGTCGAGGTGAGCCCTTATTTCCTCGCCACTTGTGGTAGTGAGGCTCGTGTAGCCAGTGCGCCACTCGTGTGTGGGAGAGCACAGGTACATACATAGGTTGTCACGGGTGAATGAGTGGGATAAGACACCCAGCTGGAGCAAGTGGTACGTACCGAGGCGGCAAGAACGGCCAGAGAATAAGGTAAATATCCAGAGGGCTCGAGAAAAGGGCAAGTTGTATTCAGTATTGTCGGTCGTTTGGCAATAAATAGGCTCAGCTCTCAGATTCGAGATCCCACAATAATATTAGAAATTTGTTCATGAATATAAAGAACATGCACAGCGGTTCAATTCGCTGTATACAAAAATGTGTAATTTTACAAGACTTTTGTGTAGTTGACGTGGATTGAATTCACAGATGGCCGGCCGTAGCTCCGTAGGTGGCGCTATCTGTATCTCCTAAAGGACGTATTTTATAGACAGCTTTTCGTCAAATAGATAAGGTGTGCAATTGGCGAAAAATCTTAGAAAATCTTCAGTCACAAAAGAGTGCCCTGATCGAATTGGCTGAAAATTTTACACAGCATGTCTTTCTCAATGCCAAAAGTTGTCTGGAAATTTTATAGTGGGCCGAGCAGTGGTTCAAAAGATACATCATCAAATATTCGCACAGTGGCGAGAATTCGGCGATTCTGAGGTCGGAAAAAAGTTTTTTCCGCCGCAGTTCAAAAATTCAAGGGCGATCGCGAGTACACAAACAAGAATGATCAAATCTTGAATTTTCAAAAAACTGTTTTGCGACCTCATGCACAATCGCCGAATTCTCGCCACTGTGCGAATATTTGTTGCTGCATTTTCTGAACCACTGCTCGGCCCACTTGGAAATTTTCAGACAACCTTTGGCATTGGAAAAGACACGCTCTGTATAAATTCCAGCCAATTCGATTTAGGCACTCTCGAGTTATGAATGATTTACACTCATTTTGTATTGAAACTACACTTGAACGCCGTATTGAAAATCTGATGAAAATACTCTCGAAAAGTTCACAAAAAACCCCAAAATGTTCGTGTTGGAACTTTTTTCATACATCGTTCACGTTTTGAGCTATGTACGCGTCAACAATGAAAAAAAAAAATGAAAATCAATTTATTCGATGATTTGCCGTAATGGAATGATGAGTCGAAAATATCTGAAAAAAATTACAGTTCATCCTTTCAACGTGTGGTTTGACTGTGCAAATGGACATGCAGATCGAAAGGGGTCAGGGAAAAAATCTCGTTTTTTTGGTCGCTTTGACGTGGAATCCCCCTTATATATCGCGTGTCTAATGGCATAAGGTCGTATAATTTTTTTTCCCACGCCGTTCGCTCTGAAAACGGCCAAAACGTGTGGATCAATTGAAATTACAAGATCGAAAAATGTAAGTGCAAAAGGTCGTAAGTTGGGCGGATACGTCGTTCTTTCATTACAATTTTTAAGAAAAAATAAAAAACAACGTAAAGACAAAACGTCGTAAGCGCAATTTTGATTTTTTTTCAATTTTTGATGATGTCTCCAAATAGCTGTAAAAACTCGTAAAACGCAAAGATAAATTGAAAGAACGACCATTTGAAAAAAATCGATGAAAAATATTGGTAGTTAAAAGCAGAAGGTCGTATCCGCCCAACTTACGACCCTTTGCACTTACATTTTTCGATCTCGTAATTTCAATTGACCTATACGCTTCGAACGTTTTCAGAGCGATGGCGTGAAAAAAAATTATACGACTTTATGCCATTATAAACAGCGAAACGTCGTATAATGGCGCTCACGTCCTTGTGTCATTCGACACGCGACACACGTTACCAATGTATTGTTTATCGTCTACGTTAAGTTATCGACGTGGTAGGGGGTCTCTCGGCTGTGTATAAATACGACGGATCGGACGAATTCTAACCAGAAACCTATTTCTAACGAAGTAAGTGGCTACCTTCAACATGAACAAGATCTTCTGTCTTCTTGTCGCCTCATTGGTGTGCGTCGTTGTTGCCAGCGGTAAGTTACAGAACAATAGCACATGCTCGAACGTTCTATTGTCCAATACAATGAAACCTAACTTATCCTTATTTCAATCGGGTACGCTAGAAAATACATACATATAAGTGAGAATAACGTAAAAAAAAAATTAATTGAGAGTCAAGTGGTTCGATAGCTTCCACGTCAGCATTGCAATTATTCACACACATCATCAACAGGTGAAAAAAAACCTGTTCTGTAGATAAACGGAGAAATATTTTTGCATCAAGGAGTAAAATATACTCGATACAACAAGGATACAATATTCAATCTGAGGATATTTGAATTATTGATTTCAATTCCAACTGAACGTATATCGAAAGCAATCAATTTTTGCAGTGTTGTTGTCACGAAATATCGCGTGTCTAATGACATAAGGACGTAAGCGCCATTATACGACGTTTTGCTGTTTATAATGGCATAAAGTCGTATAATATTTTTTTCACGCCAATCGCTCTGAAAACGTTCGAAGCGTATAGATCAATTGAAAGTACGAGATCGAAAAATGTAAGTGCAAGAGGTCGTAAGTTGGGCGGATACGACCTTCTGTTTTTAACTACCAATATTTTTTATCGAATTTTTTAAATTGTCGTTCTTTCAATTTATCTTTGCGTTTTACGAGTTTTTACAGCTATGTAAAAAAAAATCGTGAGAAATAAAAAAATCAAAATGGCGCTTTCGACCTTCTGCTTTTAAATATCAATCTTTTTTTATCGAATTTTTTAAATGGTTGGTCTTTCAATTTATCTTTGCGTTTTACGAGTTTTTACAACTATTTGGAAAAATCATGAAAAATTGAAGAAAAAAATGGTGGATACGACCTTCTGCTTTCAACTACCAATATTTTTCATCGAATTTTTTTAAATGGTAGTTCTTTTAATTTATCTCTTCGTTTTGCGAGTTTTTACAACTATTTGGAAAAATTATTCAAAGTCATGAAAAAAAATGGCGCTTACGACCTTATGCCAATATTAGCCACGCGATATTCAACAGCACACTTAACATTTTGTAGCACGTATGTTCTGCAGGTGGTAAGATTCATTGAATCGTTTGATATACCCTCGATCCGCGGACGCGAATCAAACGTAAATAAATACATCCCTTTGCCCAGGGTACCGTTACCCTGGACTAGTCAGCGTGGCTAGTCACCCCACACACCCGTATACCCAGGTATCGCCTACGTGCCACGTCAGCCAAGTCAGGGACAGCTGCAGGGTTTTTCCCAAAAACCACGAATCCTCCCTGACTTGTGCCCCTTCCCCTAGGGTACGTAGGCATATTTCGGGTATATAAGGACCGGGTTGTGGGTCCCAAAAGTTAGTTAGGAGTCAGGAGTGCAGAGACGAGCCTGTAAGATTGTCGGAGTACTTGACTTTGTCGCGAGTCAGACTAACCGCTATCTTTCTTCCTCTAGCACGACTCTCTCCTTTTTGGCACTCTTGTCGCGGAGTCGCCTTTTCCCTCACTCTGTAGGTACCTTCGCTCAAAACATTGTCACATTAAAATGATCGTTTTCACCGTTTAAAATCTGCCAATCTTAAAAACACCCTCCTTCGCCACCTCGCCTTCCTCAACCGCCCACCTCTTGTGAAAAGATCGCCTGGAAGCGTATCCGAGCCGCTTCCGGATCTCAGAGTCAGGGCTATCGGGGAGCCCGCCTCCTTCTGCGTTTCCCAGACACCGTTTCCCTCACCCCCTCCCCGTAATACTTCGGAACCCACAAGAACCAAACTATTACGTTCAAAATAAAAACTATGCGTACACCCGTGGACAGGTATTCTGGCGGACCTAGAGTTATGCAACCG
>JAFFZH010014369.1:0-10096 GCA_018420115.1 Euura saliciscinereae
CTGGTCTGCAGAAATGCCTCTTTTCAGACCGAGTGAGCGGGCGGAAAACAGGATTTCGCGCCCTAGGGCAGGAAAAAGTCTCTTTCACCCGCTTCTAGCGGGCGGAAAAAGACGTTTCCGCCCGAGGGCGAAAAGATCTGTTTTCCGCCCGCTCAAGAGGTATGAAAAGTGGCATTTTGCGACCGGGTGTGAGAAAATAACTATTTCAGCCCTCCTTATTTCGATACTTGCCCTACTTTGTATCTTTCCTATGTATTTGTGTTTCAGCTGCAAGAGACTGCGCAAAAGAACTTGAAAGTCGCACTGGATGCTAAAAATTCTGATAAAAGAGCATCCGTCGTTTATGCAGACACGATGACTCTGTTATTTGAGGGAATCGCACGAGTAGTCGAGATTCATCAGCCGATCATAGAGACATTTTATGGGCCAGGAAAATTGCTGCATACAGTAACGATTTTACAAAAAGAATGCGATAGGTAAATGACAACGATCTTTGGTTGTGGTTTTCTTTTCTTTTCCTCTCTGAGAATATATCTATTATTGGATTTTATTCCATTGCAGACAGATAAAGAAAATAATCGCTGAATTTATGAAACATAGAAACGTTTCTAAGAAAGTTCAGACAATCAACGAACTGCTCCGTAAACAGAGCGTGGAGAAGATCGATCCTAAGGATCTCGACTTGCTTCTTGGCGAGATAACTATAATGCATTCCCGTGCCGAATTGTACATAAGATTTCTACGGAGGAGGATATCGGTGAATATTACTGTTTTATCTCCCCTTGAAAAGTAATATCCGGTATAAATATTGCTTTTTTAATTTGATAATTTCTGTTTTTCAAACTTCGAATAACATAACTGAACAAAAAATTGATTCGTAATAAACAGAATGACTTGGAGATCGGCGTCTCCGACGATCTGCAGCGAAGGGAGCAGCTCAACGAGTTTGAATCTTACATCGGTAAGAGCGAACTAGCTCGCGGTATGCAGGAACTCCTAGGGGCTTATCTAGCGTTGGAAAGATATTTCTTGGAGGAAAGTGTGAACAAAGCCGTTGGAATGGATACTTTGGATCAAGACCAGCAAACGTCCAGTATGCTGGACGATGTTTTCTTCATAGTACGCAAATGCGTGAGGTACATTACTTGCTGTATGCTATCACCTCTGGCCTCCTACATCGAACAAATTTTCGCACAGTCTCGGTATCTCGTTCTGCGGAAATACACAACTTATCTGTTACAGACGCGCAATTTCAAGCTGGAGCGTGGACGGCGTCTGCGCCGTTGTCAATATGGCCTGCGGAATTTTGGAAGGGGAATTCGCAAGCCGACTGAGGGGTCGACTGCGCCAAGGATATCCTGCGGGATATCTAGACTTAGCACAGGCGTACAATGCTCTCCAAACAAGTATACAACACGGCCGTTTGCAAGCATCGGACACCGAGCTGGCACGGCTAATGTTTTTGGTAATCATCAGATTTTGGGATTTGAACTTCAATTTAGTTAATTTCGTCATCATCCTTGTAGGCATACCTGAATAATACAGACGTTAGTATCGAATACGTTGAAACATTGGCCAAGAGTCTCGGGGAGGAGATCGGAACGGCATTTCCCCACATGCAAGAAAAAGAAAGAGGTAAATTTGATAGCTGCTTAGCCGGACTCCGGGGTGTGACGTCTACACTACGTGCGGTCGTCGACTATGGGTTGGAGCAGTTGAGGGCGAGTGCTGTAAAGCCCAGAGTAACACCTTGGGTGGATGCATTCCTGTCGATGAATCATCATATAAATGAGGTGATTCACGACACGAGAGTCTGCTCTTTGGTGAGAAAATAACTTAATAAAAAATAACATTTTTAGGATGAATTACTTGGATATGAAACGGAAGAACCCTTTGTGCAAACTTTGGTAATGAACCTGGAAGGATTACTCCAAGCTTTCAAAGGCAGTCTCACGTCTTCAAACTATGACGCGTTGATCGGAATCCTTACCGCTGAAGTGACCGCTCGTTTAGAAAAAGTTGTTCTCAAATCTAGCTTCAACAGGGTATGTATACACTGGATTAGTAATATAGGTATGATAGTCGTGACATCGTTTTCATACGGGTATTGGCACTAATGTACCTTTCAATTATTGCATAATTCTAATTTTTGAGGCATGATAACGTTTAATTTGTTTCATTTCGAACGTCAGGCCGGAGGACTCGTACTCGACAAAGAAATAAGAGCTCTGGCGGGCTACTTGGCTGCAGCAACGTCATGGTCCGTGCGTGATAAGTTTGCTAGACTGACTCAAATCGCTACGGTACTCAGCGTGGAAAAGGTCGACGAACTGGCTGACTACTGCGGGGCTGATGCCGTTGCGTGGAGATTAACTCCTGCTGAAGTTAGACGGATTGTTTCACTCAGAACAGACCTAAGGCCAGAGGATATTAAAAGATTGAAATTGTAAAAAACAGTGAATGTTGGTGTAATTTTATCTTACAACCACATACAATAATATAATTGCTTGCATGGGATTGTTATTTACTCAATCCTCAACTTCCAGACACACCGTAAACAATGAAGGGGACTGCAAATCAAACAAAAACTCTCTTCAAACAAAACAAGAACCCAATTTTCTCCATGGATTCCATAATATTTTCAAAGATGTCAGAGAATGACGAATCTGTTGAGCACAGAGACGATGAAGTATCAAAAGCTAACAGTTTAGACTTAGCAGTGCCGAAACAGTTTCCGGAAAATTTCAAAAGACAATTTTTATCCGAGGATATGATTTTGATCGACAAGCCATATGATGCTAGAAAAATATTCTCCGACCCCAACCTCGGCTACGAGATAAACTATGACGATTTATGTGGCCCTTGGTCCTGTCCGGAAAACACTGCGTATCGGAGCTACGATGTCCCAATAATCCCACAAATTTGTACTTGGTTATTCGTAGATGAAACAGATATGTTTTATCTGAGACAATACCGAGATAACAAAGATGCTGTTCTCAACTTAATTGGTATATCATAATCATACATGTCCTCCGTTTCCATTGTTAGACGTACTGCACACATTATCTCAACTCCATTGACTCCACCACCGTTGAATAATTACAAATATTTTAGGTAGCAAACTACCCAACAACGTTATATTTGGCGGTACGAATAAGGATATTTTTCTGCAACTAATCTGGGAAGTTTTCAGATTTTCAAGGCACGTATTAGCTTCGTGAAATTCAAGTACTGCCTCTTTTTTGAAATTGTAGAATGGGGCGAATCTATGCGTGTAAAATATAGTGAAACTAACTTTGACGATTGATTAATAGGAATAATGGATATACCGAGATATCGACGTCGTCATTACTTGGACTATTTTATATCACACATCGTTATTTCCTAACAACATTGTGGCGCACCGCTGCCGAAACATACGAGTTTTTCAAAGAAGGAATTTTACTGCATTCTGTTACAGTCAGTGTGCGAATATCTTACGGCCAAAAATGTACCATTATTCATCTCTGTTTGTAATTTCAATAATGTCGTCATTTCAGCATCCGCCGAAAAGTACTGAAGTATTTACACCGAAACAGAGTAAACAGTTGCTAGATTTATTCTCTACGTTATATATGCGACAATTGCCTTTGTTACGACTTGTTTGCCTTCCCAACTTCCGTTTGATAATGAAACTCGATAAAGGCTCTCCAGAATTTGAAGCAAAAGATTTCAAGAAATAGACGAGCAACGGAAACGATATAAATCACGTGGAATTGTATCATTGAATCTACTCTGAAAATCTTATATATTTCCTCCAAATCTGTTAACAATTGTATACGATGGTAGAAAAAAAAACAGGACGAATACATAATGTTTTTTCATGGTTCATAAAAATTTGGTGGTCAAAATTTGACTAGCTCTTCAACCTGACCACTCAAAACTTCACTCGCGAGTACAAATGATACAAAAGTATAAAAACTGAATAAAGAATACCATCGCCGATGGTAAATACATGCACACTACTAGATTCCTCCAGTTCCGTCATCATTTACTCGCCGACGATTGATATCCACAATCGCGACTTTCGTCAAGACCAGGGTCACTTTCGGCCCTATTAATCGCATTCTTGCTCCACCATTGGTTATTTTTTCTTAATTCTTTGGTCAAATGCTCCATTTTGGGAAACCACCACGAATTACCACACACCACTGTTTTGCGTGGATTTCTTATCGGACCAAGGGAAGATTTCTGAAAGCAGAATACCCATGAATAAGACCGAGGACTTATATAATATTCCATCTATCTAGGCATACTAACTTTTCCTATTCGCGAATAGCTGCAGTTTGACGGTCCACTGCGACAGTTTGAAAAATTAGAGATCGAAGGTGGGGAAGTTCGGCATCCCGAATACAAACTCCTTGTCCCTCGGCTGCAGGCGGATGGCTTGTGGAGCCTTTTTATTCTCTGAGTTAGAGCACAATTAGCTCGTCTCAGATCTCTTATTGTGGCCAGAAGAGCTCTGTGGAAATGACAAAGATGATCACATCTTGTTGCGAGATTGCATTCTGCGCCTATATCCCATAAAATGATATACTTTTTTTCAAACGCAAGTTGCATCACTTGTTGTTGTTTAACGTTGAGTTTGGAGGTCAGCGTCTCCACTAGATTTTTCTGCTCTTCCATCCAGGCGCGGATGCACGAGACCACGTACTGTGATTCGGTACAAAGCTCCGAACGACTCACCGCGACTTGACTCAATTCCGCCGACATACTGACCAGTGACTTTGTCTTCACTTGACACTCTTGCCGAAGGTCTAACAACGACTTGTGCATGTCTTCTAACTGCGAAGCAAAAATGATGAATCGACAATGTTAACTGAAAAAGCGTTGACTATAAATTTTCTTAAACAAATCATTATGTACCTCCGACACGCATTTGCAATTACTTTGTTCAAGTATGCTTTTCTTCATGGCAAGGTCACAATTTTCTTGCAAACATTGTTCCAGCTGCGTAGACAAACAACACTTGACCTCTTCCGCTTTCAATAACTTTTCTTGGAGCGATTGGATCTGTAGGAATCATTAAATTGATCTAGTTTTAGTCAACCACAAATCGTTATTTTATAATAATATGGGTCCCGTTTCTGACTAGAAATTTAGAAAAATAGTAAAAAATGTCTACGTGTTGATTTCTCAATATTCCCAAGGTAAATAGTATTCGCTGTTTGTATACCTCGCAATGCATTGCCGATTCTTTACAGGCTTTTGCTCTCAATTCTGCTTGTACTTTTGTTAGCTCGTTGCCTAATCTTTTATTCACACCATCTCCAATATTCTATTGGTATAACATAAAATTGGGCCCTTTGTGAGATTATCGTGTATTAAATACTCAAAATCGGGCTATACTCGAGGTGGAATACTTACACAAATAGTCTGATTATCAACCTGCGTTTTGAAATGTGTTCCCTCAGTTTCCTTCGATCGCATAATCTCGTTCAATTTCAAATCCAATTTATCAATGGTATTTCGCAAGGCATCGACTGTATCTCTGTGTTCCTGACACTGTTCAAAAATAGCGTAGTGTTACATTTTAATGATTGATTGGTGGTGCTTCTATGGATCTCGATCACTCACTTCCTGTTGGAGTGACTCCAGTTGGTTGGCATAGCATTTGTTACGGCACTGAGCTTGACAAAGTTGAGAATTTTTCGAAGACAGCTCGGTACGAGCATCCTCAAGTTCCTCACTCAGCTTATCGACCATATCGCCAAGTCGATTCTCCTCTCTCTCCGCGATTGATAATTTCGATAGCAAATTGTTTTCCTAGAAAAATTATTCAATCACAATCTGTGCACGTTCTCCGTATCTCGTCAGTTGATCACTTTGAAATGGATTGTTTACCATAGATGTGATCGCATGCTGTAGATCCACCTCCCGTTTTGTTGCAGCGACCAACAAATCCTGGCTCTTGTTGAAATCTTGGGTGACTCTGTGGTAATTATCTTCCATGAGAGATAACTGGATCTGAACTCCTTTCAACTAGAATTTCAAATCAAATACGGGGATTTAGAGCGATGTTTGTTTCAAAATCATTGAAATTTGCGAATATATTTACAAGTTTGACAGGTTTCTGCACCGAGGGGGAAATAACTCAAGATTTGACCAACAGATTTTCTTTTTCAGTGAAATAATTCAAATTTTTTCACCTATTTTCCCCTCGTTCTGCACGAACATTTTGTACCAGATACGATCTGGGGGATTGCTACTGTACCTTTTTCTTCAACTCGCTGATGTCTTCTCTCGCTTTGTTCTCGAATATACCCTGTTCAGCTTTCAAAATAGAATTAGAATTCTGGAACATGGTAATGAAATGCACGAAACAATTATTGCTAATCAGATCAATATGCTTAGTAGCGTGTTTATTAAATTATTTGCACTTATTTAATCGCAGTACCTTGAGAATTTGATGATCGGCTTGTAGCTTAACCATGGTTTCTGATTTTTCTTGCAATATTCCTTTCAATGAACATACTCGATCCCGTAAGACAGCTAGCATTTCCTTGGAAACGCTCAATTCACCGAGGCACTCTTCTGTCCGGTCTTCGCTCAATTGCAATTGCTCCTCCAATTGCTGGATAATACGAGAATGCTCTTTCTTCAATACTTCAGAATTCTTTAGTTGATCACATAGTTCTCTTATCTGGATGAAAAAGAATTAATGATAATAATAATGATGATAAACGTGTTGGTATTGTCATTTAAAATTGTTCACTGACTTCGTGATTCTTCAAATCGATATCATCATGTAGGCGAGCGACCGTTTCACAAAACTTCATGTGTTTCATTTCAGAATTCTTATTTTCATCTCGAAGCTTCTCAATGTTCCTCCTCAAGTCTTCGATGATGCTTTTCAATTCTTCGGTCCTCTGTAGAAATTAATGCAAAGAATTTTTCAGTTAAATTGACAAATAGGATATTGCGTTGAATACACTGCTTCCATTATGCGCTGAGGAGTTCAATGTAATTCAGTGACAGCTTGTACAAGTGTTTACTTAATTGGAGCAGGACAGAGATTAGTACCTCTAATTCTTTTTTGAATTCCTTCAATATTTTGAGTTCATCTTCTTTAGCTTGAGCTTCGGTAGATAATTTTACCAAGTCACAGTTACACTTCTGAAGTTCATCTTTCACTATGACAGATTCGACTCGCTACCAAATAACGAACAACAGGAATGAACGAAGTGGTTTGATTAGAGGCAAAGAATATAATAGTCCGAATAACATTCTCTGTTTAGATTGAAAAAACAATGGCTCTTGTTAAGGTGAAATGAAAGTCACGTCACCTCGGTATGATGTACACTTGGAATTTTCAAACGCTATTTTCTCAGCCAAAACACATTCGATTGATGTGAAATTGATATCAGTGACGTAGAGAAACTCAATGAAGGACTTGCCAATCGTGGATTTTCGAAAATCGAGACGTAATAACAGTTTTTTAACAATATTGTTCTGTAATCCAAGGAAGCGCTGTCTCTCTCCACGAGGGGCAGCACCTCCTTGGGTTAGAGAACAATATTGTTACACAAAATTCTGATTATGTCTTTCGATATTCGAAAATCCACGATTGGCAGGCCCTTCATTCAGTTTTTCTACGTCACTGATATCAATTTCACATCAATCGAATGTGTTTTGGCTGAGAAAATAGCGTTTGAAAATTCCAAGTGTAAATCATACCGAGGTCACGTGACTTTCATTTCACCTTCATGGCGTTAAATTACCTGCTTTTCCCCCACTTCTTCCTTTAAACGGATTTCATTGTCTTTTAGTACTTGCAATTCGTTGATTACAGTTTCTGTTTGTCTTGTGTGAGCTCCTAATTCCTCTTTTAAATTTTCATTTTCTATCTGTAACCGCTGAATATCAAGATTAGCTTTTCTCTCTGACTTCAGCTCCTCGTAAAATATTTCCAAATCCATTTTGTGCTTCTGTAATTGCTGTTTCATGTCTTTATTTATCTCAATTTGAACGAAAATCTTGTTCCGCAATTGGTTCTCAATGTTCGCTGATCTCTTCAGCAAATCCTCACAATCTTTTACTTTCACGCAATGTAATTTTTCCATTTCTACCATACTCGCGTCTTGTGACTTCAGTTTGCATATCAACTCCTGAACCACGCAATCTTTCTCCTTCATGTCTAAATTACATTTGTGTATTTCAGCTTGACAACACATGATGTCATTTTCTTTCTTCAATAAATTAGATCTGAAATGCATTGGTTTTTAGTTTAAAAGTCGGTCAAGTAAATTCTGAGATCTGGTATTAAGCACATTACTTCAATTCTTGCAATTCTACATCCGCTTCCTGCCGCAATCTTTTCATGTTCGTGTACTTTTCGTCTAAGCTGTTCTTCGACTTCACAAGGGCTTCCATCTAGAATTACAACAAATCTGGTAGCAAAAGCTGTAACGGGCTTTTGGTCACTCATTGCACACGACATTCTCTTACCTTAGCTTTAATGGCTTCAAATTCCCTGCAGCGATCATGCAACTGCTCCTAGAATATATGAAAAATGTTGAAGCAAAAATCCTGCACATGTTAGGCTTGATCATCGAGAACATTATAACGTGTTATGAATCTGTTTATGAAACGTGTGCAATATGCCCGTCACTCTTTATTTGTTAGCAGAGAGTAGAATGCTTGGGTCTTACTTTCCTATACAACATCGATTTGGGTAGAAATATAACTCCGTGAATGATATTCATACACTACCTGTATCGCACTTAGTACTGCAAAGTATATGCGGTGTAATTTATTGACAATTGGCGAACTGTCCATGTGTTTTATTTTTTGCCTCAGATCATCGACTGCTTCCCTTTGAAACTCCAAGACCGTGTCTTGTTTGGCAGCCTCGCAAATGATTAATAATAACATATTTGAAAAAAATAGATCATATTTTCAAACGTTTTTACGAATGAAGTAACGTGTTTAGAAATCTTACCTCCTCAAAGCATTGGTTGTACTGATACTGCGTTTCATTTAAATACAGTGTCAACAACTTAATTGCTTCATCTTTATCGTTAAGCTGTAATGAACACAAAAATTGTTGTCTTTTGTTCGTTTATGTTTTTAGCTAGGTACTGCAAATTCGTTTCAGGATGACCGTGAGAATACGCAAAAGGATCGATTACACTATCATCGCCTACGTCTTACATAAGACATGAATTTGCAACTTCAGCCAAGGATGAGGAGTCATTTTCTAATGGAAGAAGTTAAAATCTTCGAACTCTTTCACAATACAAAAAAATCTGACCTTGCTAATCCTATGTGCATATGATGAAAAAAGCTTGACATCCTTTTCGCATGCATGTATTGGTCACTCATTGAAATTTCTCAACATGACTTGTTTTATTTCTTCATAAACGTCAGTGTGTGCTATTCAATTGCGTATAGAGCTGAAGAAGGCAAGAGTTTCACACCAATGATGACATGCAGTTGCAGTAAAAAAAAAAAAAAAAGTCACGGAGTTGAACGGGATTCTAATTATTTGTTCAAATAATGAATGAAAGATTCAGGATTGTGGATTTAATACTCAACTACCATCGACGTGTCTTCATAATAATTATTTGAACAATTTTTTATTTCATATATTGTAATAGATTTCAAACAGTTCTTTTCAACTTTTTTTCTCTTTCTTGTACGAAAAATAATACAATGATTGTATAACTTTTATTTGGACATATTCGTTCATTTTTTTTTGTTCATTTAAAATGAGATTTGCATTTATATAATTTTTCTCCTATCACGTTATCAAAACGATAACCTCAGTCAGAATTATTCTGCTAACATATTCAATACGCTTAGTTATTTCAACAATTATTTATACTATGCATACTATGAATATGTGGAACATGCAATAAACGATTTGACTAATCTGTTCAGTTCTGATAAAATATCAGGTACAGAAATAACTTCACTGATTATTATAGCATTGGGCTAACATTGCTCAATTGAGACCTAGTAAAATATCGCCGTACTGAGATATATAAAATATTTCACCCCATTTTTTCTATAAGTAAAGTGTCAATTGTACAGGTGAATTGCTAATTCCTGCGTC
>JAFFZH010014369.1:10496-25004 GCA_018420115.1 Euura saliciscinereae
CTGAGAAAATAGCGTTTGAAAATTCCAAGTGTAAATCATATCGAGGTCACGTGACTTTCATTTCACCTTAAGAGTAAAAGGTCAGACCTGTCTTATCGTTAAATGACTACAAACCTCTTTCTCTAAATGGGCTCTTTCTTTCTCGAGTTCAATAATGGCCTTGGCCTGCAATTGGACCTGAAATAACAAAGAATTCAACACTGTTTTTTCGAATGCCAATTCGCACAAAAATGACAAAAGGACATACCTCTGACTGGACAAGTTGCAAATCTTCTAATACCTTTTCTTTATGTTGATCCTTGGAGGCACACGTAAACACAAAGTTTAAAAAATATGTTTTACAGAAAGTTACAAAAGTTTAAATCTACGTCTTATCGCTTAGGCTTGAGATTCCCCATCATTCGATTCACTTTGAGTTAGTTACTTATCATCCTGGATCTTAGGAGATATTTTTGAGGCGAGATTTTTAATAAGAGTACCTAGATTGTAAAATTGAGATTTTTTTCACACTTGGAACTGGTTATGATTTTACCTTTTCTTGAAGCTTCTGATGCAAGTCCTTCAGCTCAGCTTGAGTCATCTTTATCGAGTCTTTTTGTATTCTGATAATCTCCTCTTTATTTTCAAGCTGAAAATATCATTAACGACATGTAATGGGCTAACGAGCACAGAAGAACAAGATAAAACTGTACAATTTTATGAGGCGACGATTACCAGTTTCTCCTTGGAACACAAATTATTCCTCAGCTTTTCAACTTCGGCTGAACATTGTTCTGTTTTTTCCCCGTACTTCCTCAGCATATCCATAGCTGCAGAAAAAGATTCCGACGAAAGAGATGAGTGTGAAGATCCCTCGCCCACCTTGAAGCAAAATGTGAAAGTCATAAATTCATGTGGAAATCAACAAAAGTTGAACATTTCAGAACTTTCTGGTAGTGAAAAAGAAACTACCTAATTCGTACCAATTTTTTTAGCTCGTTCCCAAGTTCTTCCAAGCCACACCTGGCTGATTGCATCGTGTCTTGCAAAACTTTGAAGGACTGCGGTATATTCTAGAAGAAAAATTGGTAAACGGTGAATCACAGCACAGAGACAATCACCACGCAGTAGTTACCTCGTATCTAATATCTTGTCGGGAGGTGGAAAACATTCCATCAGATTTGCAATAATTCTGTAATGAACAATCGTCGATCAGATTTTTAGTGTTACATTGGATGAATTTGAACCGCAGTCATGGTTTATACTCACGCAAGAACCTAGAAGATCCTTAGACTTTCTCAACTCGATCTCGCTACAATCAAGGTCTCTTCGTAGGGTGTCCTCCTTTTCTTTATTTCTCTTAGCCTGGAAGATGTAAAAATCCATTTCAATACTCGTGCAGACTCCTTCAATCTAACGATTCGGTTTCTGTATTGTATCACGGCTATTTTATATTAGTACTACATTCCCTTACAGTGCATTCTAGCTCGAAGATTCTGCTCTTCAATTCAGCACTATCCGAAGAGATGTGACGTCTTTGTGTCTGAGCTTTGAGTTCTAAAGCACTCATCTCTTTTTCCATTGTTTCAATTTTCTTATTCAGATATTCATTCGATGCTGCCTTGCATTTGGCCTGAAACAAGTACCAACTCGTATTCTATTTACCCAAAAGGGAAAACCCGAAAACAGAGTAAAAAACCCAAGTAGGTCTTGATTGAAGAATGTTACCTCGTTCTGAAGTTCTCTGATTTGATCTTGTAAATCAGCGATGCGGCATTTCCATTCATTAATTTTCTCTTGCTTTTGTGCTTGGGATATTTCCTTAAACAAATATTAACATTTGTAGACACATCATTTTCACATGATCGTCCTATTCAAATTAAATTCTAAGGGAGTTTAAGTATGGTAAACAATAATGTAACAACGTCTCACCAGTGATTTTCTTATTCTCAAATCGTCACACTCTTTTTGAACTTTGCGGAGTTCCTCTTTTATCCTGAGGAGATCCTCTTGCTTGCTCTACGGAATGAAATATAGTGCAATAATATAGTTTATAGTGCGAGAATTCCATCGATCTTGTATTTAAAAGTATACGACTGATGCAAACATGTTTTATCGATCATGGATAACGATTTCACGGACTAACGTATGTACATACCTTGTTTGGAATATATTGAGAGTCATGCTCATCGGCTGAAATACCAGGATTTTCAGTAGACATCTGGAATGTAATAGCACATTATAATATCGCGTGTCTAATGACATAGGGTCGTAAGCGCCAATATACGACTTTTTGCTTTTCGTAACAGCAAAAGGTCGTATATTTTTTTTTAAATCGTGTTTAGACACGCGATATGATATCACGAAATCGATAGTTGCCAAACTGTTCATGATTTTGTGTAAATTCTTTGTGACGATCGATCAAATATTACAAATCATACGTAAGGGTGCAAAGACTCACTTGTTCCAAAACAGAGGAAAAGTTTTCGAGCATGTCCTGCATCTTTGTGTGTGTGTTGTCCAGCTCATGCTCAAGTCTGTCAAGTTTTTTACTTCGCTCTAAGAAAACATTCTGCGCCATCTCGTTGTCTATTAGCTGTATAATCAAACGAAGATCCCCGATTAGACTGATAGCAATTCAAGTAATTCATCAAAGTCACAGTTTCTGTTTTTCAACGCGATTCTTTCTTCTGCTGCATAATACTTGGCCATACTCACAACTTCATCTGCTTTTTTCTGCAAGTCTCGCAGGCAATCCTCCAATCGATTCAACTGTCCTTTGACTTCAAGTAACACAGTCACTGCGTTGCATGCCTTAAATTCAAAACACTGATTAATAATGAACACCTCATGGCATACATAAAATTGCTGTAAATGATCGTTTCTTTTGTATCTCTGGTGACGGGACACTGTAAACTATACGAGGTACTGTGATTTCAAGAAAATGTTGGTACGTTACCCCGGTCTGATATGTTTGTACGTTCGTGATGATTTGTTGGATCTCTTCATTCACCATATTCAACAGATCGTCGCAAGTATGTATCTTCACAATCCCGATCGAATTACATTCCTTCGGCAAAAGAAGCATGGTAAATTGACAGACACTTCATCAAAATGTGAATATTTATATTCCATTTTTTGTTGTTGTTAGTAGGGCTTACTTGTAAACTATCGCTAGCACTGCTGACGCACCGTGATACATGACTTTTCATGTGGTTCATTTCGTTCTTCATATCCTTCAGCTTCATCGCACCATTCGTTATTCTCTCACTGTGTCTTACTTTTTCCTGTTCCTAATGTCATATAAAAAATGCGTTGAAATCAGTCTAACTACGAAAGACTGTTCGGAGCAGTGATTCGCCACTGGTAGCTCTTTCGTTCGTAATTTTCACTGTATGTGAATTCAAGTTACACACGACTACGATAAATATTTAATAGCAAGATCTTACTTGAAGCTTCAATTGATTAATAGTATCCGACAAGTTCTCCCTCGTCTTTGTTAAATGGTCCTGGATCTGCTTGACCAGCTTGGTGAGGTCTGTAAACTGTAAAGGGCAATTAAATTAGTCTAAGAATCTTCTTTTCACTTTCATCAAATGATCACATTGATACATTCTTCGTTATCTCTGATTCCTTCATTTCATCCGATATTTGATGACACAAATGTACGAGCTCTGAAATTTTTTTCCTGTTTGTAACGTAACAAACCTTCTCATGTCGACAATTCAACGAACTGATAACGGTCGCCATCTCCTCTCGCAAATCCTCAGTTGCCGCTTGTGCTTCCACTGTACATATCCTAAACTCTTCCATCATACGAAAATGTTGAATGATCTCGGTGTTCACCTGGTTTTAACGAGTAGATTAGGAGTTGAATTCGAGAAATGGTTCGAATCTTACAATCTTAGCAATCTTACTTTCAAATTATTAATAAACAGAACAGAGAATGGACAGATTCTTACCACTGGGGATGCTTTCGCAGGTGGATAATCATCTTTGCACTTTTTTGCCTGAAACCAGAATCCAGTATGTAAACTGTTCAACGACACGGTTCAATGGTAGAACTTACCGCGGTCTTCACCAGGCCAATCGCTTTTTCTTTGTCTTTATAAATTTTTGAGATTCCCTCGACACTGCTGACTACTTGTTTTTTCAAACTCTTCATTCGAATATTTTCCTTGTCGTCCATGCATGCCTGTAAGACAAATTCATAATTGAAAAATCAGAGGTCATTTGATATGAGAAATTAGCTGAAACTAACACATTTTTCGGTCATTGCTAGAATATTTGACAAATGTTTCAGAACAGCCTCCAAACCGGTCAACAGAGTGTGAGCACTGCCGCAACATGCATCCTAGACGAAATGAGATAAGATATGTTCATGAGATTAAGCAAGACAGGGAGAATGAAGTATCGGTACATCAATTTTACTTTACGTGGATTAGTGAATTGCAATTGACTAAAAAGTATTTGATATTCTGGCATGTAACTTCATTACCTGTATATACCAAAATAACTTTACTCGTGCGTACTGCACTCGAATTTCATACATTTTTCACGCATCTCTGTACTAAGTCAGTTCGAGATTTATTATATTCTATCATACGACTATATCGAACTGAGTGAAGAATTATTTTATTCGTACCATCAATGTACCAATAAGAGCTATGCCCGATGGGACTTACGTGATCCGTTAATTCTGCCTTGTATTTGATGAGCATTTTCTCTATATCCAGTAATTTTTTCTGAACATTCGCTATTCCATTATATCGATCCGAATTCTAAAACGATGGGGATCAAGGGGACAAATTTATGCGTTGAAGTACATAGCTGGGCTTTTGATGCTACCTTCTAGCTCTCAACATATCAACATATTACGAAAAGTTTTTATGGAGAATGCATTTTTTTGCTGAATCATGATCACGACAGCCGCTTATATTCGACAAACACGTCGATTGATATTTCCGAAAGATCAATAAATTGAACAAACCTCGGCTTCTTTGATGTTGATATCCTCCAACATTCTCATCAACTCTGTTTTTAATCCTAATAGTGCTTCTCGTTCTTTTTCCATCAACACTTTGGTATTCGACAAGTAGACTAATATTTCATTCTGGAATATCAAAGAAAATCGTGTACTTGCATAATTGAAAATACATTTGTTGATATAAATTGATCAATTTGTTGAGCTCAAATTCATTATGTGATAAATTACGATCGGTTTTTCAGGTTTAACAATCCAGAGACACGAAGATCGCTGTAAAGAAATCGAAAAGGATTCAATAATACCTGATCATGACTTGGAGGATTTTCATCTATCGTATCGTCCTCCTGAAACAATTTGAGAAGAAAATGATGGCTGGCTGGCATGGCTTTTGAGCGCGAAAAACATGCTTATAGCATAAACGAAGCTTATGAATAAAATGACATACTTTTCTAAATAAGTATTAGCTCACCTCAGGAGAAGTATCTGCTTTTATCCGCACCCTTCGCGAAGATTTCGAAAACGTATCCTGAAAATTAAACAAATTCATAAGAATTAAAAAAAAAAAAATAAGCAGAAATTTGATAAATCGTAGATAAGATGCTGCGATTGAAACCAATCTATGTGACACCTAAGGGGGGAGGCTGAAATATTTGGCATTGTAAGAATTGATTGGATTTAGAGCAAAAACTATCAGAATCGATAACTCCTAAAGAATTTTATATTTTGAGGTGAAATTTGGTGTGTACGCTTAGTGTATCATGATGACGGATCTATAAATAAATAAAGAACTAACTTCACAATCTATAGCAAATTTGGAGACTGTAACGACGAGAGTCAGCGTTGCAATATATCGAGCGCAACGAAATGAATTGATGATAAATTAACTAAGGATGTGCCGGATAGCGATTTGGCCGGATAACCGGATACCCGGCCGAAGTCATTTGCCGGATACCGGATACCTGGCCGAAGTCATTTGCCGAAGAAAATCGCCTAATGTTGGATTTTCATAGCAGTTAAATAGTACCGTATCTCCCATTCATATGTACCCATTGTCAACGCTTTTTGTATGCTTAGAAATGACTGAAATCCCGCACCGTATCTGAATTCTGGTTTTAATTGTTTTTTCCATTTCTTTCATCTTCACTAATAGTATAATTATCTTCTTCTGGACAGTATATTGAAGATTATTGCTATCCGGTTATCCGGCCGGATAGTAAAAAACAGGCCGGATACCGGATATCCGGGAAATTCCTAAAATTAACATATTGAATAGTGAAAACATCACACAATTGAAACTAGCTATAGCATTGAAAAAGGTTTATTATGTATATCGAAGCCTAACTAAGTTGGATCAGTGTTACAAGATGTACATTTTTAATTGTATTTTTTTCCGACTTCGAGATGCTTGTGCGGTGCTTGAAATCCAGACGATTCCAATGCCTTTGAATTGATAAATTCTTGAATTACAATCTTGAATTAGGATCTTTGCAAGGTGGAGACAATTTTCTTGTAGACGTTACTATCTTATGATCTACTTGACGTATCGATCTGTTCTTGTTAACGGTAACTTCACTCTGAGTCTTGTGGTTTTTTGAATGTCTTAGTTTTCCTAAAATTTCTTTATCGTCGACATCATCGTCGGCGTATGATTGTTGATGCAAATAGGACATGTTACTCTTACAATGTAGCAATGGACCACGTAGGGACGAAGGTGGGATCAATTTGCGGTGGAATTCCAAGTAAGCATTATCATTTTTTTCAGAACTAATCTTGTCGCAAGAATTCTCTACGCTCAATTGATGAGCTGGGATTAAATGGACTGGCTGCAAATGAAAATTTTAGTATTACGCCAAGTTGAACTTGTAACAGCTACACTTCTTACTTTCGACTTAGCTTGTTTCAGCTCTCTCCTCATTTCCTTGATTATGTCGTCCTTGAAATGGGTCTGCATGTCCGATTGGCGACATTGTTCTTCCAGTAATGCTAGCTCTTTTCGCAGAGCAATAACAAGGTCGTGTTTTTCGGCTACTTCTACGGTCAAGGCATCACGATTCTCCAAAGATTCCTATCGAAAGGGCATCACCTTTACTCATAGGAAGTTTGAATAGTAATATAATGAGGAATATAATAACAAACTTTCTGCAAGCGAGTCATTCGATATTCAGCCTGCTGGAGCTCCATGCACTTTTGATCAAGCTGAGATTGTAAATTATCCATTTCAAGGGTATTTTCGTGCATAAGCTTTGCAAACTTTGTTTCACTCTTCTGCAACTGCTGCCGTAAGTTTTCTATTTCTATCTCATTTGCGTTTAAGGCATTCTCCACTATGTCAGCCATTACGATGATCTGAACAGTAAGAGAGATCTTGAAAATATTTCAAGTCCAAGTAGACGAGCCCGCGATTCCCTCTTGGAGGAAAGATTCTCAAGCTAGCTCTGCCTAACTATAATTCGCGTGCTATTGAAGCATAAGCTAATTTGCAAAACGATGCAATTAACAAACTCTTAGTACATTAGCGATCTATCAAAATTCGATAATCGCAATTGAAAAATTATCAATCAGTCAAGAAATGCTTGAACAACAGAATTTGAATTCTAATACGCTTTGTGTAAGGCCAGGTGCCTCATATACCGAAGCAAAAATCACAAAAATAAACGTGTTACACCCTCTGAGTAACATTCATCTGATTCTTAGTGATTCATCATTCATCGGTCACAAGCACAGTGCATGCATTGAGCAACAATAAGATTTATATACCTACAACTCCGATCAGTTTCTTGATCAGAATAAACTTGAATCTTCAGGTACTTCTGTTTTTTTTTTTCTTAGTAAATTATCTTCGTGGGTCATTCCAGGTCAAGATATTAGCACAAAAAAGGACTAGTTCAAAAACAGTTAATTTTGCCTAAAATTTTGGTAAAAATCAAAAGGTGTTTGATTTAACATGGAATGACCCATTACGATTCAGTCGCATTCAACAGAAACACATACGAACGAAAAAAAAACAAACAAAAAAAAACTTACGTCAGAGTCTACATCAAAACTAGGTGAAGTTGATCCGAGTATAATTTGATTAGCCAGCTTTGAACGGTTCTTCAGATTATCTCTGAGAGTCTGCAGTTTGGAGATGTAGTTTTTGATCGTCTCTTCTTTCAAAACCACTTGCTTATTCTGTTCGGCTAACTTGTCTTCGAGTTCTGTTTGATACCTGTACGTAGAATTCGAAAGATTAAAATGCGATGCACAATTTTGTTTATTACCTACATTAAGCAACAGAAATTGAGTGAATAGTTCAAAGTACGCTCTCGCATTCCCGTGAACAAGACTTTCCTTCAGTTTTGGATGTAAATGAGATAAGTTTGATGGTGAATTCCCAAGAACTTACGCTATGGCCTGTTTCTCTGCTGCTTTGAGTTGTTCTACTTGTTCTTTTAGACTGGCTATATACTCGGCTGCATCTTCTTTTTCCTATGTTCAAAACAAGATCCCATTATTCTTGTCCCTAAACCTAGTTTACAATATCGCGTGTCTAATGACATAAGGTCGTAAGCGCCAAAAACACGATTTTGGTGGCAAAAGATCGTATAATTTTTTTTCGCCATTCGCTCTAAAAATGATCAAAACGTATTAGATCAATTGAAATTACGAGATCGAAAAATGTAAATGCAAAAGGTCGTATGTTGGGCGAATACGTCATTCTTTCATTACAATTTTTGAGGAAAATACAAACAAATGATAAAAGCAGAAGGTCGTATCCGCCATTTTTTTTAATTTTTCATGATTTTTCCAAATAGCTGTAAAAACTCGTGAAACGCAAAGAAAAATCGAAATCGACGACGTTTCGAGAAATTCGATTAAAAAAATTCGTTGTTAAAAGCAGGAGATCGTATCCGCCATTTTTTTCAAGTTTTTTTTCATGATTTTTCAAAAAGTCTCAAAAACACCTGAAACGCGAAGATCAATTGAAAAATGACCGTTTAGAAAAAATCGATGAAAAATATTCGCAGATAAAAGCAGAAGGTCGTATCCGCCATTTTTTGTTCGTTCATTTGGCGGATACGACCTTCTGCAATTAATGGAAACCATTTTTTTTCTGCGAAGTTGGGACTGAAAGGTCGTATCCACCAGTACATACGACCTTCTGCTTTTAATTGACCTAGTATTAAATTTCAACGTTTATGAACGAATCTTCGGGTCCTTAGTCTAAATACGATAAAAAAAAATATACGACCTTTTGCTGTTACGAAAAGCAAAGAGGGGACTTACAACCTTATGTCATTAGACACGCGATATGGCAAGAGCTTATCAAGAATGTTTAGTCCAATTTGAATAGCTTGTGATCTCATGCCTACAGTGTACGTGATAATGTTGGCTACTTCTATCATGACTAATGATATTATTCTCCAGGGACTCACAGTTATGCAAAAGCCACGAGGTTTTGTCAACTAAACACTCCCTGTTTCCGACATTTATTCGTCGTCCCAGAAGTAATTCAAACGTAACTCTTAGTAATTTTTTGTTTACAGTAGTTTATTTACGTCACCTTAATTGTGTGCGAAATACTACACGAAAATAATTAGATGCATGGCAAGGACGATCTGTGTCCGTTGTAATGATAACGATCAATCCATGAAACTGTAGGTCAATTTTCTAAATACGTATACAAATTCATATATACGAATGTGTTTCTAGGCCAGACATACAAAATTCGCTCAGTGTCAATTGGGACTACTACCACTGCTACTATAAAATAAAAATATATGTATAACAAACGTTGTTCCAAAAGCGATAGAAATGTATCGAACTGTTGAAATAGAAAATCCTACAATACTGACGAAATTTATCTGAATAATACAGCTCGGAAATTTGCCATGTTAGCTTTCCATCAAGTACCTTCGGCTCATGGCAGTCTCAATGCAGTTTTCTATTTCAACATTTCGCGGAGAAAAATAAAATACTATAAAAATGAATGTAAATAATAGGAAAATCAGTGTAGATTGGTAGAAAAAGCCTACAATTGATATTTTGTGGGCAAAAGCTCTGTGGAATTTTACAAAACGATCTTTGAAGCAGATATTCAGCCTTGGCTCAGTGTTTGAATCAGTGACTGACGGTGAAAATGAAAAATAGTACGAAAAACGGACTTGAATTTTGAGTGTCAGGTGTAGTGGTGAAATAATAAGAATGTAGAGTCTATGAAAAAGTGATGGGCAAGTTATCTGTGTCGCATGGGAAGCAGACTGTCGGGTGAGCGGTCGGGCAGTCACAAAAACTTCTATTCGTTGAACACTCCGGCCCCCTGGCAAGACCTCGTCCTAACTCTAGAATAAGTCTGACTTTCTTGTCAGGAACTGTGCATGAATTTACCTGTCCGCAGGTGCAGCTGAAAGTAAAAAGATAAAAAATGTATTGTACATAAATAGAAAGATAGAAGTAGCAGGATATAGAGAAATATTTATGTGCCCTTGCTAATTGCCGAGAGATAACGAAGATAAAATTATGGGAGTTGGGAGCCAGGTGTGCATAGTGAAGAACCAGGAAATAAACAGAACTCACTCCAGAGGAGAAGGTATGTCGCTAGGCTGGATTTCAAAGAAGGTAATCCCGTCAAGACTCCAGCAATTCTCTCTCCTAGCGCGCCTAATCAACTCCAGCAGTCCTCTAATATCGCTTTGTAGGAATTCTATCTTCTGTTGCAACGTCTCTTCATCCTTCTGCAGTTGCAAAACGCGACTTTCAAGCATCGCCATCGACTGGATTACACAAGACAAACTGGATAAATGGTACGAACTCCAACATGGCTCGTGGACAAAAATGTGAGTTCTTACAAGGAGAGACTACACCAGCCGCATTTTTGAAATTTCTCTAACTTATCGCGAATCATGGGGCAGGCCCCCAATAACAATTGCCCAATGCCTGAATTGTTAGTCTTTATAGCTCGCTCCCAATACTTCCAAGGGCGATTTTCTCGAAAACCTCTGGCTATCTAGCGCTATGGCTTTGGGCGATTGTTATTGGTGGCCTGCCCCATCATTTGCGACAAGTTAAAAAAATTACAAAAATGCGGCTGATGTAGCCTCCCCTTGTTGGTCTCACCAGAGCCAAATGATGTTACAGGAGGGATTGAACGGCGATTATCATCCTGAATAAATGGCAATGAATAGTTGATAGAAAGTAGTTTTCTCACCCCGTCCTGGCCTATATTAGCAACTGTAGCGGCAGATCGTTGAAGCTTGTCCTTCAACAATATGACTCTGTTCGAAGCTTCGCGTTCAAGTTCTTCGACGGTTCGTACCAGCATTGCATTCTGTTCGCCCAAATCTTTCACCCATTCTTCCATAATCTTCAATTTTGTCTGAAACGTTTTATCCGCACGGATGAGATCTCACATCGAGTCAAATTTCCTACCCAAGTCTTGAAACTACCGTTGGAACGGATATGGATGCTAGTTCAAATCATGCACATTGAGAATCTAGAGGGCAAAAGGGACCGAAAACTCGTGCATCACCAAGAGCAACGTGACTTTACTATCCGGGTGTAAAATTGTGAGTCTGTTCCTGAAGTTCTATATTTAGATGACAAGGCCGCACATCTCGCGAGGCGTGTGGAGCTCGAGAGAAACGTTAATGAACTCAGCCAAGAGTTTCAATGGGTGTAATTTGAAGGTACAATAGACAGAATACCGAAATATGTTAATAGTAATATTTTGTTGGTTAATTACGTGATCGGAACTTCCATCGGTTCCTTCGCTGATTTTTCTGATACGGTCTTCGTAAAGTTTTCGAAACTCGTCGAGGATCCGTAACGTGCTAGTTTCACCGCACACGTCGCCTGTCTCCTCGTTGATACCCTGGCAACCCTTGGACTTCGGGTCTCCGGAGTGATCCATGCCACCGGACGATATCGCGCGTATTGTTATCAACGAATCATCAAGTTTGAACGTTCGATGTTGTCGCGGATTCGCCGACACGGGTTTCGTCCACCGCGAATTAGAATGAAAACATAACAGGCTACTACACGCGACAAAAGTCAACACCTCGCCATTTTTCTTGACAAGACATGAGATTCGGACCCTTAAGTCTGTTTTACGCGGTTCAAATTATCGACTTGATGGTTCGAAGTTGATATCGTCGTCGTTCGACCCTGAAATTACTCAAAACAAATGAAAAAATGTAATAAAAATCATCCATAAACGCAGTGTAGATGCATCGTGACACAGTCACGAAAATAAGTCGATTTCCGGCGTTTTGGTACGGCCTTAAAAAATAGCTTCATACTTATAGCCGTATTCGCATAGCCTCGAATCTATTAGAATTGAATAAACTACTTCAGGAGACTTTAGTAGATCGCGGGAAGGTGCTCGAATGATAGTTGGATGGTAAATAGCATGTTTTTCATCTAAAAATTGGCTGAAATCGTCCAGAGAATCGACAGAGTGGTGGGTGGTTATTTGCCACTTTCGACAGCATTTAGACAGTGATTCAGATGCAAACGGTTTTTCGGAGAGTTATATTTGACAGCCTGCGCTTCCGGCATACCTATAGAGCCAAAAGTTTACCGGCATCAGTTGATTTTTAGTAAGGTATCATAATTGGAACGCATATACGAGTCGGGAAAGATAGCCCACCTACCACTGTATCACCGAGTCGCGCATGCGCAGTTCCAACTATGGTACAGCCACTCCAGAAAGTTATCTCGTGCCCCAGCACTCCGCGTTCAGTGAATATTTCCTTCACTCCACGGACTTATGGACGGAGCGATACCTTGCGGGGCGTGACCCAAAAGACGGAAGGGGAATCGGTCGGTCAGCCATTTTAAGTGGCACGGTTTACGCGCCATATTCAAACCAGTCGCTCTAGAGAATATTAACTACCAGTGAATTATGGCATCTAGCTCGGATTAATTACTATTTCTTATGTCCTAAAATAATTATTCACATTGTTTTATCAACGGACACGTACTATATCTATTTGTTGACATTTACACCCAGGGCCTTCCAGCTTCGGGTGGATATTTGAAGTTGTCTTAGTTGTTTTAGTGAAATGTGCAGGTTAAGTTAAGAGTCATATCAATCCAGCCACGTGCTCGGTAAGTATACAAATCTTTTGTGACCTCGGTTTTGATAATTTTATAGGTTAGGATGTATGATAAATTTATACTCGAGTTTTACAAGTTTTACTTTAGTACATATCTATAGTCATACAAATAAATTACTGATTCTTGATAAAACAATGTGAATAATTTCAATAGAGAATGTATCACTCGACATCGTAAGTATGTTAAGAAGGAAGTGATCGATCCAGTCGAGTCAGGTGATGTTGAAAAAAACGTTTTACAATTTTTTAACGTTTCGGCGGGAATCCCTCGCCCTCATCAGAAACTGAGAATTTTATTAAATCTTAGACAGGGAAAAAAATTGGAATAAACGTTTAACGTCTGAGATGTTACATATTCATCTACAAGAACGTCCTTTGAACAAGCAGGAGGACACAAAAAAGTTACACGTTCCTTATGGTACCCTACTACACCGCCTTCGATCTAAGAGTTGTTCCTAGTTAAGTTTTAGTGTAAGTCGCTTTTGTAATTGGCTCAGCTGTGATGATCACACACACTAACTTCGACGCGTGGCCTTCGCCCGTATGTTTGTCATTTCGTTGTCTATCTAGCAGTACGTATGCTCAGTGCCTGTGGTTCTCAGTGAGTGTGTTCCTCCGTTCAAAATCTGTTCTCGTTTTTACTGTTTGACGCTCGTTTTAATCTTCGAGCCCTTGCTTTTTTAACCTTCGAGTTGCTCGTTTTTACCACATGACCAACATGACCAGGAGCAGAACCAAAAAAAGGACTAAATTCAGATCTTTAGTACGTATAACGGTCAGTGTACTGGACAAAGCTAGATCACTCAGTGTGTGTTTTCATTTACAGTTCTACCAAAATTGCACCGACCAACCGTCATACCGGAATATTACTTTGTAATTTCTACACGCCTGCCTATTTTTTTCGGTAATTATTGTGTTTTTTCTAAGGGTACTTGGTTTATATTTTTTAAGTGAGTATTTGTTGTTTTTTTGGTAATTTTTTGAATTTAATAAAATTCTCAGTTTCTGATGAGGGCGAGGGATTCCCGCCGAAACGTTAAAAAATTGTAAAACGTTTTTTTCAACATCACCTGACTCGACTGGATCGATCACTTCCTTCTTAACAATGTGAATAATTATTTTAGGACATAAGAAATAGTAATTAATCCGAGCTAGATGCCATAATTCACTGGTAGTTAATATTCTCTAGAGCGACTGGTTTGAATATGGCGCGTAAACCGTGCCACTTAAAATGGCCGAGATGCTACCTAATGTACGCCCCGGATAATCACCCCCCCTCGCCGATAAACTCAGGTTTCGCTCCGTCCATAAGTCCGTGCTTCACTCGGAATAACTATTTGGCCAGGACTGTACGAAGTACGAACAGAGAGATACAGATGCAGCGAGTAGCTATCATACCTACCGTGAGTTTCTCGCTATGCGGGCCACTCGGTGCACCTAAAGCAG